>JAVJIF010007289.1:0-208152 GCA_038442645.1 Agave tequilana | reverse complement strand
TTGAATCTTGATAGTGAGTTTAAGGTTTAGACTGACACATATATGTACATCGTTTGAAAGAAATTGTATGTACACGCGCGCGAGAGAGAGAGAGAGAGAGAGAGAGAGATAGAGAGAGAGAGAGAGAGAGAGAGAGATGTTGGATTACACAGTTCTAGGACACACCAAAAGGTGGACTCAATATATTTCCCCTTTGTTTGCCATGGGAACAAGGACCGATCAAATTTTCAAAGGAAAATAGTGAGAGAAGAAAAGGCAATTGTGGAATATTGAAATATATCTATGGCTAGATGATTACACGGAGATGACATCTGGGTCAGGAGGAGGAGGAGGAGCAAATAAATTGGAGAAGATGACAGCTGCTATGGGCCTTGAGAAACAATAGAAGGGTTTCGAGGAGAAAGAAAAGAACATTGAATGCCAGGTAAAGTAACAATAAAGAGGTTGAAGTTTTAGACTCTAAAAGTAAATAGGAGAAAGAAAACCACAGTGGATGCTAGGTAATTAGGATAATGAGGTTTTAGTTTTAGATCCTATAAGTAGGTAGGTATTATTTTTGTTTGAGTAGACATGCATTAAATATTGTCGAAGCCTACGTATAGCTGAGACGGTCTATGGCACAAGTTTAAGCTTCTGTTGCAGATGGGTAAGTTAAAGTTCTAATGAAACAGAAGTTTCTATATCCATCTGTTACATTTTAGTCAACTTGAATATGGTTAATCGGGTCAATAATCCAGACAGGGAACTGATCCCTTTATTAACTAGTTCGTTCGGTTGCCAGATTACAATCCATACCCAATTAAGGAGCATGAACCTGATAAATTCTGGTTGAGTTCAGAAACATAGCAAGTTGGCTAAAAATTGCAACCCCTAGTTTATTAGAAGGTTTGGGGAAATTTTGCAGTATTTTTCTATCATAAAGCAAGAGTACAGTAGGTCTGCAAAAGAAGGACATGGTAGTTTACTAAAATTTAGCCTAAAAGTGACTCAGATTCTTTTGTGGAACTCTCAAGCTTATGTCATGCTTCCCGCCCAACCACATCATGAAGGGTAGTGACCAGTATGACCATCTAAAACAAAAAAACAATGGAGGCAAAAAACAAAATATTTGACAATGCAAGATAATGCCAAAAAAAGATACAAGATATAAGGTCTCATAGTCCCAATAACAAAGGGGATGATTTGAACAAATGATTAACAATGTAACGGATGGACCAAACATTCATGACGATTAATGAGAAATAAAGCAATCCAGATCCTTAAGAAAAAGATACGAAATGTTAAATTTGAAGATAACAATATCTATGAAGATTTATACAATAACGAAATAAATACACTGTAACAGATAAGATTACTTATATAGACAATACATACTAGATTTACAAAAGATTTCTAATCTTGTTGGTGGAAAATGGCCAGTAAACAATATAGACTAGAGTACAGGTGCCAAACAAATGTCCATGCCAACTAATGAGATAAACCAATATGGATCCCGAATGGATGAGGAATTGAAGATTTAACTCTTGTATGGCAGACTGACCCGAACAATTCATAATGAATGATGAGAAAAAAGCAATATAGATCCTTAACAGATGAAGAATTGAAGATTCTACCAAAACCAATGACCCATCCAAATAATGGAACCCCAAAACAAAACCTATATCAGTTGACCACTCTAATCAAGAAATAAAATCATTTCTTTGTGGCCACAAAAAGAACCATGAAAATACAAATACATCACAATCACCAGTAGCTTGATCAAAAAGAAAAAATATACACCAAATTGAGTGATGCTGTTTTGTAGTACCACCACAACTTTATGTAATTATCACTTAACATGCCACTGGCTTTAGCTCCTGCAGGAGCCAATAATTACATAATGAGATTGCCACTTGTACCAAGAGCGCGAGAATTAATATTCTAAGATGATAAGGAAGAGAGAGTACAAATACGTGATACGAGGAAGAAAAGGACAAGTTTACGTGGCATGCAAACATGAACAAGAGACTCCATAAATAGGTACCCAAACTCCATGGAGGACACGGTCCACACAATCTACAAAACTAAATGCTGTCAGGTGTCAATTGGCAAGATGTATCCAACGGCAATTAGGAGGCATGAGATGAGAAATGGGAAGGCAGCTCAAGACAACAAAAACTTCTTCCACATATCGCCATCCACATGATTCTATTCTACAACACATCATGTCTACAGAAACAGGTCGGATATTCAAAGTAGTTTTCGTCAAGCATGATTGAGGATATGCTCAACTTCCAGGAAGGAACAATGACCATTAGTACACATTAGTTGCTATGACCATACATCTAGTAGCTATGACGCCCAAGGCTAGTAGTTTCAAAACCTTCATGTTTCACTAATTTTTCCCCCTATGATTTAACCAATCAAAACATTCATCACAATGGCAGCTATTTATATATAAAAGGTGCAAAGTAATTTCCTGTCCTGGATTTTCAGTTGGAGAATTGTGAATAATCCTAGGTTGATATTTCCAAATGAGCCAGGTGACATGCTCAAACTACTAATGCACTAAATGATTACAACAATTGAAAGACAGATGGCATGTGACAAGAGTTAATACTAGCTACACTTTGTGTCATGTAAACAAAAGAACCTTCAGATCATAGCTTACCTCAATTTACTTCAATACCTCAATAAACATCTTTTTAACCTATTAAATTTAAGTTCTGGTTCAGATCCCAGACAAAGGTTCCCATAAAACTCAAGATGACTCTTTCAAACCTCGACAAAGGCTAAATACTTTGCTTCAGCAACACGTTGATTCTTTTGTTCGCAATTGTTTGAACCGTATGCATCCAAAGGTGCACGTACGTTCAAAGGTGATACAATTTTGTGCTAATCAACCGACTTTATCGAGAATGTGTAGAAGAAACAGTATACTGACAAAAAGAATTTATTCCAAAGTCAAAAGAGCGATCGGTTGCCCACCTCATCGTGTTTTTATCTTTGTTACCTTTTCTTAATAGGTATTAGTACTATGGCTTTCAACATAAATGGTTTGATTTCAACCAATCTGTAGTTCTGTTAAACCTGTTCTTTGATAAGAACTGATACGGTCTCTATAAGGTTCCTCCGAAAAATCAAGGACATATTCGAAGAAATTCTGACCGTCGGTGGCCGTGCATGACTGTGAGAGTCATGATGATATTACTGAGGAACGTCTTTATCAGAATTTTTGCTTCCCGCATCGATTGAACGAGAATGGATAAGAGGCTTCTGGGATTGACGTGATAGGGTAGGGATGGCTATTCCAAGGATTTCATCTGAAGAGAAGTAGACTACTCAATAATTTCATAAAGATTGATATGAAAGGCAGAATACTAACTAATATCAATGCTTTTTCCTTGTCTAAAAGAATCAAGTAGTATATATAATTGAATGAAATGCCACTACATTACCTTTAAGACATCTTGTTGTGGAGAAGAGGTTAAAACAGTTGAAAGAAGTTCAATACTGTTCCGCGCAACATCAAATGCTTCCTTGTTTGCTCAACAGTAAAAGTTTGAACAGGAACATCACTATGAGTCTGCCTAGCCATGCTGGCATATGATTCTGATTCTGAAAACTGAACGTGGTGGAGTAAATATTGGAGCCAGACTCTCATCATCTCGTCCAGGAAAACGCACACCCCTAGATTTTAAGCTCTGAAAGAACAAATTTTCTGTCAGAAAACCTTGACAGAGAAATACAGCTCAAACCTTCTCGCTTTAGGTAAAGAGAGGTCCAATTCTCAGTATGGTACTACTGGAAAGCTACATGAGCCAGGTCCCTATAATAACTATTATTATTCAAGCTCTATTATACATTCGCATGCTAAACCATACACTTATTAAACAAGTTTTTCTTAATACACAATGGACACCAGAAAATGAAATTAATTGATCTATCATTTAAATTAAAATAAAAAAAAGAATATCCACTTGTATTCTCTATGAGCAAAGCATGTTAGTCTGGTAATTGTCAAATACGGTGGTTTTAATAAATACATGGTCAGCTTGCCAAACTCTTATAAATATTTAGAACAAAAGAAGATAAAAAGTTTCCTGCACCATTCAGAAAAAAGTCATACATGCTATTAGCTGATATTAGAAAATGATATTTAATATTTTATCTAAGCAACTTGCTAGTGGAACATATATTCCAAGCATAGTGATAGGATCATAGTCAATGGGGTAATGAGAACTAGAGGAAGGCCTAAACAACCATGGATGGAGGTAATTACGAAGGATATGATAGCGCTTCATGTGACTGAGGCTATGGCCCTTGATGGGCTGAATGGTGAAAAAGGATTCACCAAGCCAACCCAAAAAAAAAAAATTTGTTGTTGTCGTCGTTGTAAAATTCAGAACTAAGAAGTGACTTTCGAATGCAGTATTTAGTATGCTACACTAAATGACTATAGTACCTTGTAAGTTTCCTCATAGACTGGCAAGTAGCGAAGTTCGTTCCCAGACTCCCCATGCCTCAATCAGAACAAGAGCCTTATTCCGATTATTCACTACAGTTGGAGGATCATCTATCAATTTGACCATCTCGTCAAGTACTCTCTCAGCAGCAACTTCAGAGAAAGCCTTTCACAGTTCTTTAACAAGAGTCTCGAGAAGAACTAAAGCGAGATACTGGACCCTTGGATTCTTCAACATTATGCGCTTCTTGATACCTCGAATCAATTCAACACTGTTAACCTTTTCACTGTTGACCATGTCACAAATATCAAGGTTAGTAGCCCAGTCAGGCCCCTCCAATGTCTCTGCAGTGGCATCCTCAACAATCTTCTCTGCTTGGTTCGGACCTTGGAAAACTCCTTCATTTTAAAACTCATTGAGCTCATGCCTTCTGTCATCTTTTTCCCAAACTTCTGAACCACTAATTTTAAGACGCTCACCAAAGGCGGTGACTTTCTCCATAATATTGTCACTCATCTTTAAAATCTCGAGTTTGTGCCAAAAGGTAGAGAATGATAAAACCTAAACATACAAATAAGCAGCGCAAAGTTAGAATCTTTACAGCACAAACTTTGATAAAGGAGCAATATATTTGTTAACCTTGAAATCAACCTTTAATTAAAAAATCTGAACTCGACCTTAAAAAATTTCATACATCAAAGAGATCCTTTTGCATAATATATTAAACTGGAAAGGAAAAAAAGTATAATTTTGTTACATAAGGTTGATTGATCAGGCCCTTGAAAAGTCATGTGTTAATGCAACAATCAAAACGAAGGGTCTTAACCTAACTATAATTCATCATATGGGAAGATCTAGAAATGAAGCCTGTGCACGTAAGAAATTAAAGAAATATCCAGATAAAACAAAGGAAATCAGTACTATTTAGATGCCAAAAAGCTAATCAGAAAATTCTGGACTGCCTAGAGATTGCTCAAAAAATTTCAAGCGAATTGGTTAAAAAAAAAATTATTGTCAAGAACATAAGAATATAAAAACCTCAGGGCAATCAAAACCCATGGCTCCCAAATAAAAAAGTATCAATTTTTAAGCCCAAAAGTTACCTATCTAGACCAGTAATGCATAGGCATAAAGAGAAGAAACTGACCGCTGAAAATTAATGACCTACAATGATAAATACTGAATTAGGAAAAGAAATCACCATAAGATCTAAATTTTTAGTATAACTGAAGAATAAACTGGGAATTGAAGTCTGACCTGAGCAAAGCAGGATCATACTAAAAATTCAAGAAAACTAATCTAAACAATTCCCGACAAAAAAAAAATTTCTTTCTAGGGTTTGAAAATGATGAACCCGTAAACATCAAAACACAATGATCCCATCTCAAACATATACAAACCCTAAATTTCAAAAGCAAAACCACTACGTCTTCGCCCAAAATAACAGTCCTCACCTTTTAAAACTAAAAAAAGATTATAAAAAAAAAATCACACAGGGTACGACTAAAATTCGAAATCCAACTTATAGTTACAGAAAGAAAAAAAAAAATTGTAGAATTTTAGGGCAAGTTTGAGAGAAATACCACGGAATTGAGCTGAAAAACAATGACTTTTTTCCTCCTCGGCCTGCAGCTTTTCCCTCGGAAGCCTTGGAGTTTAAGTCTCCTACTGGTTTCTTTCCGTTTGGCTTTTCTTCTTTTGCAATAATAATAACAATATTATACGTAGTCCATTCACAAAGTATTCTTTATTGTCAGTAATTAAACAACAATTAATTTATTAAACTTGAACTTATTTGTAAAGTTGAGAATCTAAGAACCGTTGGATCGTACCTGCCTGTTACCTACAGCCGTTAGATCTCACGCTGACCGAGGGCTGGGGAAGTAAACGGTTAGTTTGTGAGTACGTTTTCTAGAAGAGTTGGGAGGCCGGCTTCTTTGGCTCGACTGAACCAGACCAGACCGAACTGATACGGACCGACTTTCTTCCTTCTTTGGAAATATTTGTAATTTTCAGTGGAGCCAGTTTTGACCCAACACCAACCGAGATTTACATGACTTGCTTCAAAAGAAAGGCATTTGATCGAGATGGTAAGCTAACAGTCAACATATCTGCAAGCTAGTTATAAAGGGCTTGGATTGGGTCGTCGACGGCAAGTCACGCTCGCAGGCACCGAAAAGTGCTCTCATCTCTTGATTTGTGTCTTATGTGTCATCTGAAAATGCTCTAATTCTTTTAACATATCGACAGTCAAAGACACCTATTCATTTTTAAAATTCTGATTCCGCCACTGAGTCACAAGATTCTTTTATTAAGTGGTAAAACAACTTGCATTTAAATTTAGCTGCAAGCAGTATACATACAAACATATATACATACATATGCACACACTTATAGATAACAACAAGGCCTCATAACCGAAAGCCCGGCTGGTTGCATGCATGATAAAAACTATGTTATTTTGTTAGCTACAAATCGTAATGCATGCATGTTTTGACTCAATATTGTCGCAGCATTACCTGCAACTTGCCAGAGTGGTTGCAAGTCATAGGTCCAGGGTGCATCAATTTACATGGCAAACAATGCATTAAATGTTGAACCAGTTGACTAAAAAGAACTTTAATTATTTTCCTTAATTTCAACAGCAAGTAAGCTGTTTGAAATGTCCATAAAAAAGTAGTTCGGTTCGTATGTGTGAGCCACACACATATAATAAAAGGGCCAATCACGTATTGACACATGGATTGATCCTATTATAATATGTTATGTGTTGGCCTCACATATATTATAAGAAATTATAAGAGGTCCACTTCACGTGTCAACGCGGGATTGACCCTCTTATTGTATGTGTGTGGCTCACACAAATGAACCGAATCCATAAAAAGATGCTCTCCTTACGGCAAATATGTTACTTCAGCGCTTTATTATCCCTTGGAGCGTTTGCCAGCGTTGCGAGTGGGGGATATCAGAAAACCAATCCCACGCGCTTCTTCATTGCCCAAGACTCTCGTGCCTTATGCCAGCTGGCCTCTGATCTCCTTCAACGTAACCTGATGATTTCTGGACACAGTTCTTAACGTTGTTGGCGGCGGTGACGGCGGCACCCAGTCTTGAAAATTGCCTCGTTACCCTGTGGCTCTACAATCATAGATGACGGTGTATATGCAGGGTCCATCGCTGCTGGTACTGTCGGAGATGGGAGTTCTATCGGTTCTGCTTTCTGCTTACTAATGATTCTTCATATCCAGGCAGAGAAGAGAGAATTATTCAAGTATCCTGCGTGAGATCAGTTGCTCGTACATTTTGCAGGAACTGATGATGTATCATTTGGCAGTTGAGAGCTACACCACTTGCATCCCAAATCTCACCAAATCCATCTCCATCGAGTCTTCTTCAAGCACTCTCATCACCTAACCCCTAAAGCTATTATTTCTATGCTTTATGGCAACAAAATAGTGAAGCCACTCGAATCTTTCTTGTAATCAAAGAAAAAGGCCACCCTTTCTCTCAGTGAAACGAAAACATTAGTTTCAGACTTCTGGTTTCTTCGTCAGTGAAACTTACATGGATTCCGCTAAACTTCAGGGAACTCCAGCTAAACTTTGATGGAGCGAAATGTTTTTGACGGCAATGGTATCGTCGTGTGGGATCATCATGGGTATCCCATAGCGGCAGCTACTCGCGTGCGGGACTGTCAACCAAATTGAACTAATGGCTCTTTGGTGGGATTGTCGATGCTGCGCATGAGATATTCCGGAATCAATCTACGTCCAAGGTATTCCTGCTTGTGCGATTATGGCCTTTCAACACGAATTGTTCATCTAGAAAAACTTTTAGGGCCCTGACATGTGATGTTTTGAGGCCCATGGAAGTTTCTCTTCCCTTATGGTTTTCTTCACCTCTCTCATTGTACTTTTTCTTAATCTTTGGCGGTTTTTTTTTTTTTTTTTTTTTTTTTTTTTTTTTGTCATCAACCTACTCGGAAACGGATATCTTCACTCCAAAGAATGATCGAAGGCATTCAAAAAATTATTATAAGTGTGTCATTATTTTTTTTACAATTACACTCTTGATGAAAAGTCTTAAATATTCTTTCTTTTTCCCCCACAGCCAGCGCGCCCCCCCCCCCCCCCCCCCCCCCCAAACACCCACATGAGGGGGAAAAAAAAAACCGGCCGAACAGCTGGTGGGTGGGCGGGGTGAGGGAAGGAGGGAGGGGTGCATTCATCAATTTGGGGGGAGGGGGGAGGTTTGGTAAGAAAGGAGGTTCCTTTATCAATTTGGGAGGTGTCTGTCTTCATTAATTTTTTAGGTGAAAATATCCGCTCCCCTATGTAATCTTTAGGGCAATTGCCATCCATAAAAGAAAATTAGGGGGGAAAAAACTAGGAAGGAAGCGTAAGAATCCCTTTGGTTAGCATCATTTGAACTCGTTTAGCTTAAACAAATTTTAAGCTCATATTTAAATGATTTGTTCGCATTTTAACAACTCAGACCTGTACTGCTCATTTAACAATCCTACATAAAATAACTTGTATTGTTTCATCTTCTGTTTCATGCTGCGAACCCTCCCACCATCCAGAGCAATCACAATAACATGGTTGTACAGGAATCTTAAATAGAAAATCTGGGCTCATCCTAGTCCTCCATTTGGTGATTCCCAAACAAGAAACATGTGATCTGTGCCATATCAATATTTAGAGGATTTTATGCATCTGTTTACCAAATGTAAACTCACCAACACCTTGATGTTAGCTAACTGTCTTTTTTTTTTTAACAAAAGGATTTCCATCGGGAAACTTAAATGTTGAAACAATCTAACCACACTGCCCTCATTACTGGGTCAATTACTGCCCACGTAATGAGCGAGTTAACCCCATTATGGAGTGTTTTTAGGGAACACGTTTACCCCCTGAAACCTCTATAAATAGCCTAGTTTGTTATGGAAGAGGGGACGTAAAATTCTTGGTAAGAAGAACTTCAGTTGTAAGCCGTAAAAGCACCAAGACCTCCAGCTGAAAAGAAAGAGAGAGTTCGACTCTTTGAACAACTTGCTGCGTACAAGTTCGTCTTTACCTACAATCTCTTTAAGATCTTTGGTGGACAGAAGCTGTGTTACTTCGTTTACTATCCAAAGAGATTTGGTGGCCAAATGAGTATTGGTGCTTGCTGTAAGATTCCGCAGCAAAGCATGGGAGGAACAGATCATAGCAAGCTGTACCCAGTTTTATGCCCTCCAATTTAATTAGTATATAGAACTTCACATTGCTTGAATTGCTTGTGTGTTTGTGCATCACCTATACTCATCCAACAAGAACTTCACATAGCGCCTCAACCCATATCTAGGGGAATCAAGAGGAGTTAGTCCAGAGCCTCGCAAGGGGAATTCGGCTACACTTGTTGGATTGTATTAAGTGTGTTGCAAGATTTGCATTAGCTTCCGCATTTAGCGCACTTAGTTTGCATTTAGTTTCTTAGATTAGCACTTACACCTATTCACCCCCTCTAGGTGTTTTTTCAACATCGTCCTCTCCGTAGGCTCGTCGAAGCTTCCGGAGACTCGATTCGACTTCATTAGGGAAGGGTCGGTCCTCGCGCCGTGTTTTGCTGTGTCGCTTCGCTGCCATCGCCGGATCCCTGTCATCGCCACGGCGGACTGGGATTCCCGCCCCTTGTCGCGAACCCTAACGGAGATCGAGGGAGGGGAACGGGCACCTGCGAACAGGTCCGTCTCGGGTGAAGCGGGTTCTCCTCTGAGAACCCGACTTGGAGAAAAAAATAAGGATCTCATGCAGTCGTTGATTCCACCGCGACCTCGCCGGGCTCCTATCGCCGGCGATAGCTCCAGCCGCTGCCGCCTTCGTTCCACCTTTGCCCTAGCCTGGAGTCGAGGAGAGGAACTGAGCTCAGGTGTGGGTTTACAGAGTAAGCCCGACCCAACCCCGCCCATTGGCTTCAGCCCAAACCCGGATTCTTATTAGGCTGGGGTTCAGATCCTTAAGTGGTTGGGCCGGATCCAAACCCAACTGACCCATTTTAAAACCCGTTTGGTTTTTTTTAAGAAAAATTTATAGCGGGTTGCGGGTCCGGGTTTAGACGGGTTGAGTGATTATAGCCTGAAACCCAACCCGATCCACTTCAGTGACGTCACTGCTGACATCAGCAACCGGGTTAACCCACTGAGTTGACTCAGTCCAGATCCAGCTCGTCCTGACTCAGTCCAGAATCGCAGCGTCACTTCAGACAGCTGTTCAGGGCTCATTTCAAGTCCAAATCGAGCCGTTTTCGAGGCAGTGGATTCGTGACGACCAGTACTACGCGCCTACAGCAGTCTCATTTAGGTTTGAGCTACGGTCGCCTTCCCAGGCGTGAACGACTCCACCTCAGGTGATATCACAACTTGACCTAATTCGTTAACTGTTGATTACTTGCAATTACTATACGGATTGCTATAATTTGTTGGTAGAAATGCTATTTGCTTCGATCTAGTAGTTGCATCTTTTCATCATTTTAGAAATGCATTTTTTACATTTAAAGCTTAAATTTTAGGGAAATTTTTGTTTAGTGCATACATTTAGTTTAATTGACGTTAGGGCTCTCCATTGCATCTGCTTGCTTGCTTGAGTTATCATGACTAATCAACATTATAGGGACTCTCACTTAGATCAGCTACACAATCTCCATCAGGGTCATATGTCCATTCATGAGTACATTACCATATTTAAGGACTTAACCCTTCGTAGTGAAGTGAGAGAGCACCCTTCTGAGACTCTAACTAGGTTTATTTGGGGTTTACGGCCTAAAATAAAACATGCTATGATTACTGGCCCTATGACTTAGACACTGTTGAAGATGCTTTTGAAGTTGCATTAAAGTTGGATTTGACTTTCAAAACGCTAATCAATGCCAAGGTCAAATGTTCTAAATGTAAGGGCTATGGACATTACCATTATCAGTGCCCCTCGGAGAGTCAACATGTTAGAACTGTGCCCACTGATGAAGTTGACGAATCGAATGCTGTTAAGGATGACCAAGTTTCTTCTAAGACTGTTAATATAATTGAAGACATAGCCGTTAATTCTGTCACACAGATTATTGATGAAATTCACATGTCTTCTGATAGTGCCAATGATGACGTGACGAGACAGTTGAGCCTAATATACCCACTGTGCCTAATCAGCCATTCGAGTCTCCTTGTGTTGAACCTAGCTTTATGGTTATTCCTATCAATTCATTTTTTAGGGAGTTGCCTGAATTTCTTGCCAAGGTCCAGCAGAGAGTTTCTAATACTTCTTTTTCGGGTTGTTTAGAGTTTGTGTCCGAGTCCTCTGTACCTCCATCGTTAGGTGTGTGTCCTTCTAGGCATATTATATCTCTCATTCTCTCATCGTTAGGAGTTATGCTTAGAATACCTAATGCATTGCATCTGTCTGTTGCACATATTGATGATATCACTAGGCTGATAGCAATTTGCAATAACACCTACAAATTTGCTGCATACCCATATAGTATTTTGCAGGAATTTACAGTTGATGATAGGGTGATGGTTACGAGTCACTCTGAGGCCACGAGAAAGTGGCACGCTTGGCATAAGGATTTCGAAATGACTCTTAAGAGGATTGCATACATTGCTTACGAGTTGGATAGCCCGTGGGATCCTGGTATCAGCTCCGTTTTCAGCCAGGATGATGCACCTCGCTCTACTTTCTGTTCCTTGATCGTGCTGCTATCTTCCGCCACCGATCTGTCATGGAGACCAGCTCCTCCTCCGCCACCATGGTCTCGACATGATGTTCCCATGCTGCTGCCACGACCACCACCTTGGCCGATTGAGATCTTCGTGAGGAGAGTCCTCATTCGACAGGGTCGAGTTCCTCCCACCCCGAGGGAATTGATGAGGACATCACGCAGTTCTTTATCTTTTCATGCCTTAGCTTATTCGGGAGATTTAGTATTTTGTTTCAGCTTTATTTGAGTAGGTGTTTTAGCTTTATTTGTGTTCCTTTGTGGGCGTTTAGTACCACATCGGTTATTTCCAGTACTCCTCTCTTGTAAAGCCTATATAAGACCCCCTAGACTATGGTATTGAATCAAGGAATGAATGAATGAATGATTAAAACTTTTCCTCAAATTGTGTGTTAAATTCTTGAGTTCAGCTGCTCTCGAATTTAGGGTGAGAAGCCCGTGCAAGGGGTGAAAACTCAAATCTTTTCTTATCCTCAATTTAAATTTTGGTTTCGATTTGAAGGTGATTGCGATCCAGGTGTTTTACATCATTTAAACCAAGGAAATTTTGAATGGGAGAGGCAAGAAGGTGTTCCTCCCCCAACCCACAACTGTTAGGATTTTGTCTTGTTTTTCAAGAGGAGGTGATGGTCCAAGAAAATCTAATTGAGTTGGAGAAGATGACTTGAAGCAGAAGAAGCAAATCAAGGTGAAACAGTTTCCTTTTCAGGTGATTGCGAGTTTTCTTTTCAGAAGGAATATGAATAGGATTCAATTTTCATTCAATAAAGATTTGTTTCTAAAGAGTAAAAGGTTTAGAATCCTTCTAGATCAAGGAGATCAACTCCTAATATGATTGATCAAGATTCTTCAAGCATCCAATAGTCAAGATCATCTCATAATCCAATAGGAGTCGTATTGTAAAATCTTATAAATAAAGAATTGTAACCTAGAATTTAGGTGAGTAGAAGAGCAGAAGAAATTATAGTGAACAACAATGTAATGCTCTAAAATGCCAATGCTCTAAAAAGTCAAGAAAGAGGGAGCAAGGTGAAGATGCATAGAGAGAAGTTATACTCTTGTAATTTAAGTATAATTCAAGGGGAAGGTGAATACTTTGTGTCATCAAGAGGAATATTAAATCTTTTTGTATCAAGTTTATTAATAAAACTCTCTCAAGTTCTCTTTCCGTGAACGTAGGCCAAATTTTGGCCGAACCACGTGAAATTGTGTGTTATTCTTCTTATATCTTTTAATATTCATTTTGTGTGATCGAGTAATCGATATCATGGCGTACTTGAGGTCGTCGGTGGGGATCTTCGTATCTCCTAACTATTAGTATCATATCAAGTATGGTATCTCAGGTTATGCAAGGAACAACTGGTATCAGAATATATCGATATGGTTACAACAAATGGTTTCAGAACTGATAGTGTTCGTTCAAGACTCAAGTGCTCTAGATGAAGAAGATGTCAAGTCGACGGAGTTCAGCAGAGGCATCAAGATGAAGAAGACAACAAGAAAGTTCAGATTTGTTCTAAGGTAAAGATCAATGACTTTTAGAGTATATTGATCAAGGTGGAGTCGTCAAGGCACAATGATGATCAGATCTGAACACGGTAGACGTGGAAATGATGATCAGATCATCGCCAATGGCGGACGACAAGACGCGCTCGATAAGCTCACAGAGGCATCACACAAGGCATCCCATGAAGTCTCACTGTGGCAACAGATCAAAGGAAAAACAATGGAGCGTGATCAAGATGATCAATGGATGAGATTGATCAGAAGGTTGATCGTGCAATCATAGTCGGATTCAGACGATCAGGGTATCGAACCCTATGTTTTTCAACGTTCTGGATGCAATGGTGGGAGCAGATCGAGGAGATTCCAATGTCTGATGCAGGTTCTATACAGATCGGTTAAAGGAATCGCACGATCAAAGTTACAACAAACTAGTCGTGACATGATGAGATTATTCAAATATTGGTGGATCAATCATATTTGAAAATCATCAATAGCAGGACAATAGATCTGGCAAACATCAATACAGTGTTACATAGTATCCCTAATTGATGGAAGGAAGACCATGGCAGTGTGTGACGGAAAGGCTCGGTAAGACTGTGACAATTATGTGAAGACGGTAAGTCTCAAGGTTAAACATCGATGAAAGATGGACCATCACCAAGTGATCGGTGGAAGACCATGACACGACAAATTCTTGACAATTTTCATGTGAAGTTTGTAAGACCATGACAGAATTAGAGACGAATTGCCTCAAGACCGGTAGGACCCTATGGCCGGGAGGCGTCACAAAGCGAAATCAGCTGGTGGCGGAGGTGATGCAATACAAGCGAAGGGAAAGAAACTAGGTCAAGGTGAAGTTTCAATGAAAAACTTGAAGGGAGCTCACTTCGAGGTGGAGCTTTAAGAAAAACTGCAACGAGTCTAAGAGTTACAGGACGATTATAGAAAGGATGCATTCAGGCGAGGTTCGAGATGACCCAAGGCATGACGACGGTGAATCCGCCAAAGGCCCCGGGGAGAGGTGCAAGGTTAAAGGCTTCACGATATGGTTACAACCAAGAAAAGAATTAAGGTAGTAATCTAAAATCTCATGTTGCTTGCTAAAGGCTTGGAAAGCAAGTCAAGGTGAAAATTGTTAGGATTTTGCCTTGTTTTTCAAGAGGAGATGATGGTCCAAGAAAATCTAATTGAGTTGGAGAAGATGACTTGAAGCAGAAGAAGCAAATTAAGATGAAACAGTTTTCTTTTCAGTTGATTGCGAGTTTTTTTTTCAGGAAGAGTATGAATAGAATTCAATTCCTATTCAATAGAGATTTGTTTCTAAAGATTAAAAGGTCTATAATCCTTCTAAATCAAGGAGATCAACTCCTAATAGAATTGATCAAGATTCTTCAAGCATCCAGTGATCAAGATCATCCCATAGTCCAAATAGAAATTGTATTGTAAAATCCTATAAATAAAAGATTATAACCTAAGATTTAGGTGGAGCAGAAGAGCAGAAAAAAATTAAGGTGAACAACAATATAAGACCTTAAAACGCCAAGAAGGCCCTGAAAAGCCAAGAAAGAGAGAAGCAAAGTGAAAATGCATAGAGAGAAGGTAACATATGTAATCTAGGCGTAGATTCAAGGAGAAGGTGAATACTCTTGTGTCATCAAGAGGAATGTTAGATCTCTTTGTATCAAGTTTATTAATAAAGCTCTCCATAGTTTCTCCCCGTGGACGTACGCCAAGTTTGAGACGAACCACGTTAAATTGTGTGTTCTTCTTATATCTTTTAATATTCATCTTGTGTGCTTGAGGTAACCGATTCCATGGCGTGCTTGAGATCGTCGGTAGAGATCTTCGTATCTCTCAACTATTAGTATCATAGTAAGTATAGTATCTCGGGTTATACACGCAACAATTGGTATCAGAATATATCAATTTCGTACAACACCAACACCCTTGTATTGTGTAATTATAGTATTAGTTCACGAAATGTGAAACTAGGAAAACAAGATATGAATCATATGATGACCACGAAGAAGATGGAAAACAATGGAAAAAGACAAAAGAATTAAGAGACAAGATAGAGAAGTTGCGAGGAGTATAAACTATTGGAAAATGAATATTAAGTTTAAAGTATAAAGGAAAAACATGAACATATAATAGTCCTAAAGAGAATGCAAAGATTGCAGTTTCTTACATCTCCAAGCTCAAGCTTTAAGCATAATGAAAAGACAATCTAAACCAACAGTTTACATCGACAGTACGAGTACTTTCCAAAATGCCTAAGAAAACCATAGAGCCTAATAGTTGTGCGGTTAGATGAATTGATCATCCAATGGAAAATCAACTATCATAGTCTTGGAACATTGCAATTGAACAGCTACAAAACCAATACCTCAAAAAATTTGTTCTGCTACATGAATCTTTTATTACATTAAAGAATCTCTGAATCTTCAAAGTTATGCAGGGCAGATTCCAAATTCCCATACCACAGAAGATTGCGTGTGGATGTCATATGAGGTTTTGACACTATCTGATCTGCTACACTTCCTACTTTTAGTGGCCCTTTAAGTTGCCTAAAGTAGAATTTCTCCAAAATAATTGATTTGAGCTCGCACCAACTGGAAAAGGATGTGGTGCCCCGTGCCCGTGCAGTTCTAATCTGCATCATCATCATCCAGGCAACTGGTAAAGTCACCTTTGGAGTATGGACAGTAAATCATCATGCAGTGATGTCTAAGCTGCATGTTCGTAATGTTTAGTGATGTTGTGGACTGGGCACTACATGACATTATTAATCCCATGTTGATGAATTGATATATAGTACAAAAAACATGCAGCACATCTGGCTAGTTCTCTAATCTACAAGGTTCTAAATATCAGATATCAAGATCGTATTTGATGGGATTTTTATTGAATATCAGGGGAGATATCGGGGATACGCACGCATATCAGGCGTTTATATCAGACACTATATATAATAAAATATTGATAACTAATAGTTGATTTAGTGTCATAAATATCATTTGCCAAATAAAAAATAATTTAATATGCATGCAAAGACGACAAAAAAATAATGTATATTTGCACACAATCATGGATCATGCAATAAATAAGTTATTTCATGAAATTAAAAAATATAAAATTAGAAGTTGTATAATCTACTTATATGAAAATCAATGAACGAAAAAGATAATGAAAGAGATGAAATTCTTGTGTCTTCAAATTTGAATATGAGATCGTCGCGCTCGGGGAATGAAAGAGAAGCAAGCCTTGTCGCCATCAATTCACGGAGGAAAAAAATTAGGGCTCATTTTTATCGAGCTCTAACGATGCAAACAACACTTATATAGTCGAGTGACGGATCGGTTTGGTTCAATGCTGACGGGTTAAAACAATAAACCAATTAATTTACATCCAGATCAACGATTTTGCGCCGACTCATATCGAGGGATTTATAAGCCGATATTTCAAATATCGGCCGTATTTTGCTGCAAACAATATGGGCAAATGATTTTCTCATATCGTATCGGCAGCAGGCAAAAAAACGAGATATCGGCCGATATCTCGGCCAACTCGGCTGATATTTAAAATAGTGCTAATTTACATAAGTAAATTTCTACCAAGGGTTGGGATCCATCTAAAATAAGTTTCTGGCACCAAAAAACTATTAGAGCCTACGTCATATACCTCTTGTCCATAACGTAATACCCCTACTCAGTTTTAAAGAAATCCAAGGGATTCTAATCGGGAATTGACATGATATAAAACATATGACTTTAACTGAGCTAATTTTGTGATCAGTTGTAAGTATTATTATTTAAGCAGTTGATTTTGATCTTTGAATGCTAGATTTAGGCTCTGATTCAAACTCTGGTGAACATGCTAACTATTTTTTTAGTGCACTTGGACTTATGGGTTTAATTTCGAGCACAAATACACGGGGAGAAATAAGTGTCTTGTAGATAAGAAAGTTTAGAGACATGATTGTTTGCAGTGTTATCGAGGCGCGAGGCGCAGTGTGAGGCGCAAAGGATCCAGCGCAAACAATGCACAAGGCGTAAGGCGAGGCGATCGCCTCACTTCAATGAGGCACATATTTTTTCTTTTTGTATGGATGCATTATGAATGTATTCTTTTTATGTATGGATGTGTTATGAATTTCTTCTTTGCATGGATGTATTCTTTTCTTTGTATTGATGTATTATAGATGTATTCAGTGGGGCACATGCTTCAGTGAGGCGCATGATTATGGATGTATTCTTTTTTTTGTATTCCAAGATATTAAAAAATGCACACTAAAAATGCATTAAAAAATTTACACTAAAAAATCACTAAAAATTTACACTAAAAATGCATCAGAGACAGATCTATCTCTCTTTGTTTCTCTCTCGTTCTTCTTCTATCTCCTGATCTCTTTCTCCTCTCCAGCTCTCTCCCCCTCTTCCTCTCTCTCTTAATCTCTCTTTGTCTCTCTTCTCTCTCAGAGATGAGAGATCTCTGTCTCTGAGAGAGAAGAGAGACTGAGAGAGATCAACAGAGGGTCGAAAGAGAGGGAGAGGGGGAGAGAGAGCTGGAGTGGTGAGAGAGTGCTTACTTGGCCGGCGACGACGAAGGCGATAGTGACGAAGGCGACGACGACGAAGGCGAGGGGCCCTCTGCCCTAGATCGGGTTCGCCTGCAGTAAAAAAGTTGGTTTTTTATTTTTATTTTTTATCTAACTTAAGCGGGCCGGGTTACCCGCTAAATTAGCGGGTTGTAACCCGACCCACTCCACAAACAATAAGCGCATAAAGGCGATCGCCTCGCGCTGCCCGCACGCCTCGCCTGTGATGCAGGGCGCATTGTTGCGCCTCGCTTCGCCTCGCGCCTGAGGCGCATCGCCTTGATCGCCTCTAACAACACTGATTGTTTGGGCGAAGTTAGATGTAAGATGACTGAGAATAAACTAGAAATAAGATGGTTGGCATGGAAGTTTCATAAGTTGGTTCAAATTTTGATCTTATTTTTATCACGGTGAGATTATGCTGACATCTTATCCCTAATGAAAGTTATTATCTTGTCAAGCAATCATGTTTATTTTTGAAAGAAAATCCGGATACTGAAGGTCACTTGGAGACAAGGGAGTTTTTTGGATCATAAGAGAAAACCTTTGTATTGATTGCTTTATCTCTTCTGCCCCTTTTATTTATTTGAATATTCCTTCTTTTCAAGTTTAATCCAAGGTAACTAGCAACGTGGATCGCTTCGGTACACAGAAAAAATGGGGTGCATGAACATTCTTGCTTCAAAAAACATGGTACAATATGGGTAGACTTCAAGTGTTTGATAGGAGTAAAATACAAATTATCTGGAAAATGGAACAAATTTAATAGGATTCTAAAAGATTTTGTATTTTGTATGATATATACATATATTGTGTGTATTGGTTTAATTATGGTATTCAACAAAGTTGCTTACTTTGTTTACTATTTTCATCTCCAATTTCTCTTCCAAGAAATGCATTTGACATAGATTTTACTCTTCCATGCAAATTATTTCGCTCTCTATCTCTTCTCTCTTTTCTTCAGAAGAATATTTCATTGTCCTCTCTTGTCTCTTTCCATTATAGTTTCATTAACATGAGGAAATTAAAGTGCCACATGCATCCATCTCAAAAGGGCTGTCAAGAATGTGTCTAAAAGGTTTTTAAAGATCCAGAATATTGATATCATCATCCCACACCCATAATGTTCCACAATCCGAAATGTGGGATCCAGATTGTAAATTGCAATGTGCCCTTTTCTGGTAACATAGGTTTAATCTTCTTTCAACCACGCTTCTCAGATCTCTACCTTTCGTTCCCCTTATAGAGTGCTTTCTGCTGCATGTGGGATCCAGATTGTAAATTGCTAAGTGCCCTTTTCTGGTAACATAGGGTTAATCTTCTTTCAACACACTTCTCAGATCTCTACCTTTCATTCCCCTTGTAGTGCTTTCTGCTGCCAGAAAATTCTGTAAAAAAGGTGTTCACTGACTATTCTTAGAGAAAGAAAAAGTCAAGGCATTGGCTGACCTGGGCTTGCTTTTGGAGTTCTCTTGTGCATGTCTGAAGTATTGTAAGATCTTTGTCCTTTGTTTCTGATACGAGGTTTCAATCTTTTTCTTCAACCACAACTGTATGTTGCCCAGCCAGATCATCCTTTAATTGGACTCAAAATTGGAATTCATGCTCCCATTATAGCATGAGTTCTATAAAGTCTGATGCAACTGTTGCAACAAGTTTATGAGCTACTAAATAGGAAAGCGAAAGCGATCAGAGAGAGTGATGCAGAATTAGCATATCCTGCATTATTACATATTTAAGGTTTGCGAGCATAATTTTAAAATTATCTGTATTCAGGACTTATTGTAGAACAGCATGTAGATTTCTTTTTAGAATTTTATCTTATTTGGATTTTTTTTTGTAGCTTTATCTATAAAAGACAGTTATTTTTAGAAGTTTTAGAATTTTATTTTATTAAATCTTTTTGTAGACTTATCTATAAAAGGTAAATATTGATAGTTCTTTTATACCCCAGGTGACTATTAAAACTATACACAATTGTCACTTTAATATGGGCATAACAACATATCAGCTAATCTTTTATTAGGAATCCAATATTAATTAAGGTTGAGTGGGCCACCATGATGTGAGATTAACATTCTCCCACTTGGACCACTAACCGATTAGCTTAAAACTTTAGAAAATAAATAAAAGAAAAGACTCTTTTTTGAAAATTATTTTGACCCTATTGGATTCCATACTTAAAAAATTTGACACGTGATCACGAATTTAAAAATAATAACAACTGATAAGCCCAAATATGAAATACCGTAATACTGCAATTAGCTTGGACTACCAATGCGAGTCATAGCGGTTATACAACATCCACGTCATACTCCCTTCTATGTACCACAACATTGATAACCCTCACTAATTGAGTGCATAACCAAAATGACCCCTGTAATTGTCTTGTAAAGACATTTCCTGTTAACATACATCCATACATAATATGTGCACACATAATTGGATAACAGGAAACACAGAAACAAACTTTTATTTGTACAATAATGTCAATTACATAAGTACCAAATACACATTTACAGATTGCCCAAAAGACCCATTCTTACAACATGTTCCTTGAATATCTTTGGAGGCAATCCTTTTGTCATTGGATCAGCAACCATTAAAGTGGTACTTATACTTACAATTGACACCTTTTGTTTCTCAACTCTTTCTCTAACCACCAAGTACTTAAGTTCTATGTGTCTAGAACCATTAGAGTACTTACCATTCTTAGAGAAAAATACGGCTGCTGTATTGTCACAATATATCGTCAACGGCTGGCAATAGAGTCAACTACACCAAGTGCTGAGATGAAATTCCTTAACCACAATGCATGATTCGAGGCTTCAAAACAAGCTATGAACTCAGCCTCCATCGTGGATGAAGCAGTGATAGTCTGCTTTACACTCTTCCACGAGATTGCCCCACCTGCTAGCAGGAAAATGAATCCTGATGTAGACTTCCTGCTATCTGGGCAACCACCAAAATCTGAGTCTGAATAGCCGATCACCTCCAACTGATCTGATCTCCTGTATGTGAGCATATAGTCCTTTGTCCCTTGAAGATACCGCATAACCTTCTTAGCCAACTTCCAGTGCTCCATTCCTGGATTGCTCTGGTATCTTCCCAACATCCCAACAGTAAAGCTGATATTTTCTAGTTAGTATAGAATTACTTTTTTTATGAAATAAGTTAGATTTTGTTGTAAAGAGGTTTTATGCCTTCTTGTAAGCAGATAATGAAATTTTTATGGGAAAAAACTTGATTGTTGATGAGATTGAAGACTTCCTTCGAGAAATCTAAGATCGTATCCATGTGATGCAATTTATGTATGAAATCCAAAAAAGGGGTCTGAAATCTCTAATTACTCATATTTATCTTGAATTTTGGTGCAGTTTTTTCTTAAAATTTCATTAAATATTTTCTGTTTAAGCCTGAGGATACTCGAGATCTCAGCCAATGTTTTCCCTTTAGATCACAATTGTTTCACCTTTGATCTAATATAGCCAATTTAGAGGGGGAAATCAACCCTAAACTGCCCTCTTTTCACCATAAGTCTGTTGATTCTCATGCGCCAGAAAATCCATAACTTTATACCTTACAAACACAATGAGCAAACAGTAAAGAACAATCAACAATCGCAAAGAAATCCCCGGAAAATTTACACTTTCCAAATAGGAATCAAAGGAGCCTCTCTACGATTAAACAGGTATGCAATATAAAGTGAAAAACATCAGTTGAAGCCAAAAGGACAAGAAAGAATATTTGAAACTTGAAGGGATATTAGACAAGAAAAATGCAATGTTAACTACAAGAGGAAAGTGGTTTCAATTTCAGTGAAGTGGCGATCAATTCCTTTTCCCAGTCCAAGACCTGAAGAGGCCAGAAATACAAACAGAAATTGACAGGCTGAACTAACATTGGAGGCTCTATAAGAATTTCCCAGAGAGCTGATTTGAGCTCACACATACCAGAATCAGACCAAAAACTCATTGTCATCTTGTACAATCCTCTTAAATGCAGCATATTGTATCGTTTTGGGCAATGCTTAAACACTTTAATAATGACCCTGCTATAAACTGCAAGCCACTGAGTCCAGAAAATATGTGCTTTAACCCACGTTGATCAATTGACACATGACCAAAAGAACACGACGCCATATCAAGGGGGCTACAAACCTACATTTGAAAATTTTAACCTAATAGTGGCTCCACTCTAAAATGAACAAGAATTACTGGCACCGCTCACCTAGTAAAGTCTATAGTGTGTGAAAAAAAAAATCCAGCGAAACCCCAATGAAACCCCAATAGAACACAGCAACGGACGATATAATGCAAAAGGCCACGCAAATTTCCCTCAAAGTCATTTTAACAATGTATTCATGTAGTCATCATTAACGTTCTACAAAAAACAAGGGCACGAGAGGACCAAATAACTGTTAAAAAAGAAAAGGTAAACCAGGGAACTGATAAAACTAACACTAAGATGAATACCATCTATCATGTGATACCCCTTACTGTCTGAAGAGAGAGTATGAGGTTTTCTTTAAAGATTACAAGAAAAAATAGTGAATACTGAGAATTTTAGTAGCAAGAATTATCAATTTCACTCAAAAAAAATATCAATTTGATGGACAACAGGGGATTCTATGCTTAATAAAAAGTAACCATTACAAAAATGTAAAAGAAATTAAGCATCATAATAGAAACACAAGAGTGAAGAAATTATCAAATTGAGGACAAAGGGCAAAAAATTAAAAAAAGACAGAATAAGTAACAATAAAATAAGAACACGACCAAATAGAAACATAATTTACAAAATTAAAAAAAAAATGAAACAAATTCACTAGAAACATCCCGCTAGAACACTCCGAATCCATTTTAAAGAGCAAATATCGCCTCAAATTTCCATGAACACACAAGAAACAATCAGCGATAACAGTAACATTGCACTCAAGAACGAATCAAGAAGGGAAGAAACGAGACCTAACCTTCTTCGTTCCTCGCTCGAAGAAAAGGCCTCCGATTCTTGATCTCCTCCTTCGGCCCCGTATTCGCTCTGAGGACCGCCCGCCTCCTCAAACTCGACCTCTCCTTCGATCCATACACCAAACACGGGCACCTCCTCCTCGAGCTCGCCCCCACCAACGACACAGGCGCAATGCGGCAACTCGAGATCGAAGCTCCTCCTCCTCCTCCATTAGCCGCGGCCGAAACCCTTGATGGTGGCGGCGGTGCGAGCACCAGCATCGCCCTGCAAGAATCCGAGAGAACCGCAAAGGGACTCATCAGATGCGAGAGCAAGAAATTGCATGAATCGGCCCCCAAACCCTAAACCGAATAGAATCTTGAGGAATGGGAGGAGCTCCGCGCTCACAAACGAGGGTTTCTTGAAGTTTGAGGGGGAAGAAATATGAGGAAAGGGAGCGAGGGATTATTTATAGATGGGCATTTTTTTTTTTTTAAAATAACACAGTTTCTAAAAATATTTTAAAAATTGGTCTCTCCAAAAAAGTATTTCAAAAAAACCGAACACGCCACGTCAATGGTAGGGTGTTTCGCCCCAGCCCAGTGTGGGCACCCGCGTTGCTAGGGATTCAGTCTAGGGTTGATAATTCCGGACGAAAATTATATTTTTATTTTATTTGTTCTTTATCTGGAGTTGTCAATCCTGAAAAAGATTTTTTCCTTTTTATTTTTATTTTGACTTTGTCCGAGGTTGACAACCCTGGACAAAGCACACGTGGGTTTTTTTTGCCCAAATGTTATATGTCTGGGGTTGTTTCCCAAACAAAGAAATTTTAATTTTTTTTATCTTTTTCTATTGGACCATCAGTTTTTTACAACAAATTTTCTATCGGTCCATCAGTCTTTTACATCAGATTGACCTTAGCTCTGTTGGTAAAAAACAAATAAAAAAGAAAATTGTTACTGAGGATCTAACCCGAGTAACCCATGTGACAAACAAGAGTACTTACCAACTCTACTACAATAACAAAATGATAATAACTTTATCTTCATCTTATTTATTTGTCCGGACTAAGAAAAACTAAAAAAAATTAAATTTCTTTGTCTGGGGTTGGCAACCCCGGACAAAGAAAAAAATCGACCCCCACCAACAAGGGTGCTACGCTGGCAGAGCGAAACAGCTCGCCGCAGATGTGACGTGCCAGAATTCGAATTTTGAAATACAAGGAGTCGATTTTTTAAAAATATTTTAAAATAAGATTTTTTATGAAAAATTACCGTTTATAGAATGGTCATGGTCCTCATGGATCCAATCGAGAGAGGGTGAGGGCGAAAACTATAAATTAAACAAAAAATTTGGATTCAATTGGATTTTTTTTCTTTTTTAATGTATTCATTTTTGAGAGCGAGAGGAGACGAGACCGAAGCAATAGAGAGGATAGACAGAGATAGGCATAGAGGAGGGCGCCGTTGCGGCAAACTCCGTCTCGTCCGTGAGGAATGGGCGTGCACACGTGTCGGTCTATGATTGGATGAATTGACGGGTGCCTGGCTTCGGACACGTGCTCGCGGCGTCACCCCCCCTATTGCGGACAGCCTGGAGTCGTTATCCCGGCCTTTGAATCTCGGTCGACCGCTTAGCTGACTTGTCCTCTCTTGGGCGGGCTGGGGCCCAAGTTCTTCTAATAATTGTTTTTTAGTATTAAGTGAAAAAAAATAATTTAGAGTGGATTTCAATGTCTAACAAAATCACAAAATTACGTCGTTCTTTGTGAATTATGAAAAGTGTAATTCATGATATCTTTTATGTTGAGTATTTCAATAGATAAAAAAATATTAATCTCTTAAAATTATGATTTGAGAAATTTCTATTCTCAATAGAAATTTTAAGTTTCATGATTTTCTTACTTAGACAGGAGGCTGTGTTTCTCAAATTTTTTAAAATTCTAATTTTATAACTTTTAAATCTATAGAATGCTAAAATATCTGATTTTTTAATGAAAACATTTAAAGACATCCTTAGTTTTTTTTAATTTAAGGAGACTGATTCTCCGTGGGAAAGATTTTTTAATTTAAGGAGTCTTCTTTTTCTTAATAGACCCCCTAAGAATTAACAAGTTATTCATTCCTAAAAAAAAAAAAGAGAGAAACAATATTCTTAAATTTCTTGTGTCTGTCAAAATCCTTTACATTGATACATGTAACACACGTGCATAATATCTAGTGCAATATGACACAATGTAATGAAAATAACTACTACATTAATCCTCAAGATTCTCATATTTTCACACAAGCACCACAAATTGAAATAAAAAATAATTAATTATCCCAATACATTTGAACATGTAGTTTACTGAACTTGATAAAACTGAGAAAAGGTGGATCATTATCTAATTCTTTGTTGCCTTTTTTTTTTTTTCCCTTAAATTTCCATCAAATTCTTTGTTGCCTATTTTTAAATAGGATGTAAACCTTTTTTTCAAGCTGCAGTGATGAGACCAAGACCAGATGACAGGTTGCAATATGAAAGAATCTGAGCAATGTGTGGAATTTTGACCTCCATATGTATGTATTTGTTCCTAAACGAAGACTTGAGCCAGTTTATTTGGCAAGACCAAAGTGTCAAGAATTCTAAAGTTTCAATGTGCAGCCAAATCCCTTCATAAAGAGACAAAAAGGAAAGAGGGTGCCTGAACTCACAAGATTCAACAGTCAAGAAAAACAGGGGCTTGGCTATTAGGGGCCATTTGTTTCGTAGTAAATGTCATAAAAGTCCGCAATTCATAAATAATTTACAACTCAATTAAAAATACGGCGTTTGTTTGGACCGTAAATCGTAAAAGACTCACGCAACTCAATTACCACTTACTTGCAACCCAATTACTACTCGCTTACAACTCAGTTACAGTTAATTTTGTGGTCATGCAAATTTATATTATTTTTTATGTTAATATTAATTTTTTAATATTTAGTATTTTTAATATTTATTTGCAATATTAAAACTTTTTAAATCACCAAATATTTAATTTTGTAGTCAACTTTCTCACTTACGACTTACACGTTACGATAACCAAACACCGCAAAACACAATACACTTTCTCACTTACAACTTTATATTACCAACCAAACACCGCAAAACTTACGTGCATGAAACTCATTTACAACTATAAAAGACTTTTTACCAATTACAACTTACGAATTACGGCCAATTACGACAACCAAACAGACCCTAAGAGGAACTCCAGAACCAAGAGACCTGTTCCATGATCTTCACTAGTTCAAAATTGATGACCAGATCGTAGATTTTTTATGCCGGGTTCTAGTTAACAGCCATAGCAAATTTATATTTTTTTTCTTGATACAACAAAGGAGAAGAAATAGATAGAACCTTGCAAAATAGAATAGAACCTTGCACCCCAATGACATGGGAGCAAAAAAGAGATGGTGATTCTTAACTTTTGCTTAAACTCAAGCAACGGGTGGGCAAAATATGATATGAACCGTGGTTCAGACTCCAGAGACCTGTCAATCTTCATGCACGTTTGCTCTCGAACCCATGAACTTTTGATTGACAAAAACGGAAAATGTGGCTAACGATGTGCATTCTTCTTGGACTGCTCCGACACGTACCTACATTACAAATATAACATGACACGATGTGCTGAGAAGTCATTTGATGGAATGAAGCAATCAAAGATAACATTAATTCTCTTGATGTAACGGAATTTAGCATGCTTTATGACAATCAACTTTAATAAAGTTACATTCGCGATACTTGCCTGCCCGTGTGGAAGCCTGCCAGATACCACGCATTCAGAACTGCAGTGAAATCCGTGTCTGAGCTGATGCATTGTGACACGTTACCCTCTAACATACCTGCACTGACATCCTTTTCCTTTTTCCTGTATTTATGAAATAAAGGACAAGTTCTTAATCAAACTCATAAATCTATGTAATCATCTTTAGAAAGGGCATGCAATAAGAAGAGCAATATATTACCAGTAGCATCCTAAATAAGCATCAAAGAAGCTGAAGTAATGCATGCACCATATGTTGAGCAAAAACTAGATGAAATGCATACTAAAAGAAAAACACACTATTAAAAACTCTTAAAGCAGCATATTGGTCAAGGTTTGGTAATGCATCATATCCCAGGAGTTTCCATAAACATAAATCTTTGCAGTCAGAATTCACGAGTATAAACTGAATAAGGTGATTGTTAAGCAGAAAATGCTTCAGAGCTGAAATTTTCTGCTACTGTTACTACTTACGCTAGTGTCAATCAGATTTGGTGATAGAAAGGCAACAAGATGAAGGCCTATCCTCTGGAACAGTGCATTTTGCAAATTTCTTCCACTTAACCAACATGTCATCACCAGCTATGTTTATGAGTTACTACTGCTGATTTTGTTGGCCCGGAGGCCTTCCTCTCTAGTTTTGATGATGATTAACTCATGTAGTTATGTTTATTAATAATCTTGTGATTTTAGTTACAGATCATTGAACAAGATATTAGTTGGTGATTGCTTCAAAAAGAGGAGTTTGGAAGCCTTCACTTGGTGATTCCAGTGCCCGAGCATCAAGATCATACCTTTGCACTCGGTGGATCACGTTTGGGATCGAGTCGGCTTGAAGATGGAAGATCATCAAGAAGACTTAGGTATCCATAGTTTAGTTTAGTGTGTTTTAGATCCATTTGTAAAGCTTAATATAGTTGATATGCTCAAGTGCACAACACACAAGTTTTATGTTTTGAAAATGGTTTTTATGAATAGATTGATCAAAACAAGTTTAATTGGTTTATGTATAGTAGATTCATTCTATACATGCATGCTTAACTTTTAAACAAACTTATTTTGACTTTCCTATTCATGTGTTGAAAAATACAAGTTTTGATTTTGATAAAATTTGCAAGACACAAAATGATTCCTAATGTTTAATATTGTCTTGAAATTTTTATCACAAGTTTGTGTTTCAATATAAAATGTTAAAACAATTTTTATGGTATTTTTAGAAGAGATAAAAGAATTTTTAACATGTTTTTCTGACCCAGTTTCTGACCCAGACTGTGGCTGACAAGCCAGGTCGGTCGACCGCAACGGTCGACCGAACCAAGGGCCAGTCGACCGTTGCGGTCGACTGACGTGCACAGCCTTGTGCACGTTTGGCAGACACAGGGCTGGTCGGCCGACCGGATCAGAGAGCCTTGCTCTCTGTATCTGGGCGGTCGACCGAGCGGTCGACCGGAATAGAGAAGTCTGCTCTCTGTATCTGGGCGGTCGGCCGGGCGGTCGACCGAATTGCCCCAGCGGTCATATTTATGACCGTTGGGGGTCGACCGGCCGGCCGACCGCCAGCCTGTCAGGCTGCCAGATCAGCCTAACGGCTAGTTTTCTGTTTGGCCTATATAAACCCCATTTCTTTGAGATTTTGGCCAAGTTTTTCTGAGCTAATTTTTCCCATTCTCTGGTTTTAAAAAGAAGTTTTCAAAAGAGTTTAAAGAGCAAAAATATTCATTTTGTTTGTTTTAAGTGTTTTGTTATTTTCAAAGAAAACAGGTTTTTGGGAAATTGTTTATCGTTCTTCATTTCAATATCTATTTGGTATTTTTCCAAGAGTATTTCTTTGATCAAAACACTTAGTTTTTCTACACTTGAGCTATCACCTATCCTATTCTATTAGGATCATTTGTTTGTGGGAAAAAGAGAGATTGTTTGTGGTTGAAAGATACCACCAAGTTGTAAACCCTTTTCATTGTTGGGTGCTCCCTCTTTGGTAGAGGTTGAGGATTGTGGTTTGCTCCCTCCAGTGAGAGGTGGAGTTTGGTTTGTAAACCCTCTTCGGTAGAGGTGTTGGTTGTTGTTTGGCTACGGGCCTACCCCTCGGTTGTGAGGCGGTGTTTGAGAGAAGAGTTCGGTACTCCCTTTGTTGTAACAAATCCTCCTCGGTGGAGGTTCCCTCGGTGGGAGATAGTGGATTGGAAATCCTTCACGGTGGTGAAGGCGGGGATGTAGAGCTAGGGGCTCGAACCTTGAAACATATCTTTGTGTTTGCGTTTGATCCATTTTCTCTAACTCTCTCTCTTTATTTTGTGCAAAGCATCATTCATTCATTCATATCTTATTACTTGCATTTGTGCCTTGCATTATTTCATATTGTTTATCTTTATATGCTTGGCTTGCTTGTGTGTGCCTCACTTGTACTTAACCACAAGAGCTTCATATAGCACCTCAACCCATATCTAGGGGAATCAAGAGGAGTTAGTCCAGAGCCCTTCACGGGGAATTCGGCTACACTTGTTGGTTGTATTAAGTGTAATTGCAAAATTGTTTTAAGCTTCCACATTTAGCGCATTTAGTTTCTAGATTAGCATTAACACCAATTCACCCCCCCTCTAGGTGTTTTTCAGATTTATGGATTCTCTCTTTTATGTTTATATTCCAAAGCTATATTTCAATTCATTGCAAAAGTTGTCCCACCAGTAACACAGTAAAAGATGAAGGGACACAAAATGAGAAAATTAATGGACAAAACAACTGCTTAAACTGATTTGAGCCTAAACTACTTAAGATTTATATCACTTTTATGTCACTGGAGCAGACCATGGAAACAACTAGACCCGGAGAGAAGGCCAGAGAAACAATACAAGCACGAAATTCCAATGGCATTTGTGATCTCAGGAAGAGATCAGACATGTTTTTGCAGCTCCTTGGTTTTTATCATGCGTCAAATACAATTCCTATGGAACTTCTCTCCCTTCTTTGGACTCTTTCTTAGTCTAAGTGAAGTTTGGAGGGAGTCCAGCTTAAAACAGGTAACAAGGTAGGTATGTTCTACCCCCCAACTCGCTTACTGGATTCTCTAGCAACTAGCTTCCTCGGCTAGGAATTAGGGGAAAACTTTAAAATGTTGACATTGGGTTGAGAGTAGGGGTGCAATCGGATCGGATTTGGATATTGCTTTATCATATTCATATATGCACCCAACCTTCAGATACGGATACGAATACGGATATTGGCGGATGTGAAAAAATAATATTCGTATCCGCCAAAATCGGATATCAGATACGGATAGGATATTAGCGAATCGGATGCAAATACTAATCGAATATGCAAAAATGAACACAATTACAGATAAACTAAACAGATACACTTATATTACTCAGTTGAAACAGATAAATCCACAATTTAACCAAAATTTAACATCTACCAAGACCATCCATGTCCAATGTGTCGTGGATGGACACCACCAAATAATAAGAGGCCGTGAAAGCCCCGAGCAATCAACGGTAGCAAGCAATATAACTTGATCATCATGAGAGAAAGAACACAGATCACAAATCAAGAAACACAAGATTTGAGTGATAAGGGTGAGAAAATCTTATTAACCTGAGAAGCAATACAAGAGTTTACCAGATCTCTCTTTAGGATCTCTCAAACTCTCAATATAAGGTGAAAATCTCTCTTTCGAGCACAATACGTAAAACCCACAACCCTAGAGATTTTATAAACATTTAGAATAAACCTAGAGCTTCCAAATCTTAAACAAAATCATCTTAGTCATCCAATCAACAGCCTCTGAAAAGAAGAGATTCAGAAACCTCTTCAATATCCCAATCAGAAAACAACTCGGAATTTGAAAATTCCCGTAGCTATCGACAACTGCGTGTCAGCTGTTGACAGACTGAGACACGGTAAGTTTTTGTTGAGTCTGCGGGTCGACTGTCTTCGACAGGCAGTGCTCAGCTGTCGACAACCATCTGTTGTTGTCGACAAACTGAGCATGTGCATATCTTGTGCGTAATCTTCTCCAATGGATGTGAGGCACCCAAAATATCAATACAATAATCCGCAGATAAAAACATGAAACCACTTTTACAGATACAGTATTTCAGCTATCCCAGGACCGAGGAAAACAGAAAAGACAAACTATATGGGGGCAAAAATATGGCAAAACTTATACAAAGTAACTTCAACTGAGAACAAGTACCTCATCAAAACAAATAAAAAGGACCCATTTCTAAATTGCATACTGCATCTATTATTGAATGGGTAAGAGAATGTGTCAAAAGGAAGAAGAAGTGACAATTAATTGGAACCTACTGTTCTAGAATCAAGTAATTTCAGGGACCAAATAACACACAAGAAAGAAGAATTTAAATGAAGAAAAAGCCCCAAAACATCAACTTGACATAAATTCCCAACAAACCAGGCATAAAAATAGAAACTCATTTCACAAACTTCACCTCTAATCAAATTAACAACAAAATTATTCAAAAAAACTACAACTGACAATAAACACTAACAAAAAACAAACATTAGAAGAACCCACATTTCCATTTCTATAAAGTGAAAATCCCAGCAATTAAAATCCGTTACAGAACAATGCAAAAGAAGCACACAACGAAAAACTCTCGCAGACCCAGTAACAGAACAGAAACTAAAATTGACAAAAACCCCTCAAAACATCAAATTAGTACAACCCACCAACAAATCCAACAAAATAGCAAGTACCCATTTCGCAAAATGCAATCTTTAAGCAAGAAACAACCAGCAGCAAAGGCAAAAGGTAAGGAGGCACAAATTTTCTGCTCCTCCTAGCTGGGCAACAGCGTCGACGAAGCGCTCGTGCAGATCCTCCATCCATCGGAGCCTGGGCCTGGGATCTGCCGTTAGTACGAGGTTGGGCCCGTGGATCTCCTCCTGTGTTGGAATCGAAGCTTCTTGCCACTGGATCAAACCAGAGAACATCTCCTTTTGACAGATGAGAGAGAGAAAAGAAGCTAAAAAGGTGAAGAAAGAAAAGCAGCCCACTTCCTTGCTTCTCTATTGGATATATTAATATACTTATGGATATCCGAATCCGCATCCGACTTGAAGAACCCTATCCGCATCTGTATCCGTACCGATAACGGATTATCCGAATCCACATCTGAATCCATCGGATGTACCCAAAAAAAAAAAAAAGACATTCGAATTCTCATGGCTAGCGCAATCGGATTTGGATATCCATCCGTTTGCACCCCTAGTTGAGAGCCAATGTTAAATTTTCGTCAAATCTTTAGTGGAGTCCTCTCACCAGAGTTAGCCAACATCTTTTAGGTGGGGGGGGGGGGGGGGGGGGGGGGGGGGGGGGGCATTGATGATGATGATGATGATATAGTTCACCAAGAGGGTGAAAGGAACTCAATAGGAGATATCTGATGAAATGTAGGTTAAATAGCCTGTTCATGAAAGCCAGTCTCTTCAGGAGCTTCTCTCCCAATCCAGGCGAGGGTACCGTGGGCAATTGATGAAATTATATGAATTAGTTAGTCACCACCACACACAATAAAAAAAACCGGTGGTGGTGGTGGTGGTTTTGATTTGTGTGCGCGCGCGCTCTCACATGTGTTGTGTGTGCGCAGTGGGTTGGAGTGGGTAACTGAGGTTTTTTTTTTTTTTTTTTTGTGGTGTGGTGGTGTGTGTGTGTGTGTGGGGGGGGGGGGGGGTGTGGGTATTGAAACACTCAAACTCAAAAAGCTGATCAACTTGGGACTTCCGACTGTAGGTATTGAAACACTATGCACAGACAAATACAATGTGATCTCTTTGACACACTCCGACTCATTAAAGGCTGATCAACTTAAGACTTCTGAGGGTGTAGGTGTTGAAAACACTATGCATAGACAGATACAAATCACGTACTCCTATCAACTTTAAGCTCTTAAATTGGGGGCAAATATCACAAACCTTATAAACGTAAGTGAAACATTTGAAATACAAATATAACATCAACAATAAATCACTAGTTGTAACATGCTGCAGATATAGGAAAAAGAACAAAAACCAGAACTGTAACATGCTACAGACATAGTTGTAGCATTGTTAGTTATAGGTTATTGCAAAAAAAAAGCCAAACTGGTTGAGCTACGAAAAAGAACCTAGAGATTGCAATAATAGAAATTCTAGGACTGGACAGATATCCACTGTTCTAGGAGAAAAACCAGAACCTAATTCAAAAGCATATGATAATACATATATTTTGCACATGTGTGAACCTAATAAATCAAGAGAACGTAGTAATCCACTGTTCTAGGAGAAAAACCAGAACATAATTCAAAGGCATATGATAATACATATATTTTGCACATGTGTGCACTTAATAATTCAAGAGAACGTAGTAATGCACATATGCATGCACGCCCACCTGGATAGATCAAAAGAACTTCTCAAAATGATATCATCTATCGTGGAGAAAACTTATAAAATGAGCAAAATTTGTACAAATCCTCTATGCATTGCTGAGGCATTTGATGGCAACAAAGCAGCGATATCATCATACTTGGAAAGGCAAAAGCCTAGCAGATCAATGATTATGAAATCTAATCGCATACAACTGGAAAGCCAAAAGGCAAGAAGAATAAAGGGAAAGATGCACATCTGCAACTTTATTTGCATGCATCTAGACGAACCAGGTTGACTTCTTCACAGATAATTACAAATCTACCATTAAGTTACAATCAACCTTTAGGAAGAAATTAAAACGTACGCCTAGAACTGAATGTTTCTCAGAGGGTTTGCTACAATAAAAGTAGATTCAGGTTTAGTTTCACGATATGTTCTTTAAATACAGAACCATTCAGATAGATATATGGGATCATTAAATTCAAGCTATTCTGGGCGTTATCCCTAAGAACATCTACCACAGCCACCACAGGCCTTTAGCCACTGCGAAGAGGATATGTGATAGGAACCTCATGGTATAGAATGGGAGAGAAAGTAGGCAAAAACAAAAGGCTCTAATGTCTGCGGCTGACACTGCCACCTCAAGGGATGATGAGGTACAGGAATGAGATGTAACTTCTCAGCAGATTGCAGAAGTTTGGTAATGGATGGAGCAGAAAGCCTATGATGCAGTAATGAGGATACAACTAGTATGAGATGAAATAACAGAAGGATAATGGAAGAAGAGCATGGATGTGGGGAGTTTTCACTGACACTTTGGAGATCCCTGAGGGAGGATGGAGAACTAGAGTACAGGAAGTTCTTCGGTGATCAGAGGCTTAGTGTTGGTATAAGGAGAAATAGAAGGACGACTTTAAGTGGATGATGTTCCTAGGATTATATTATGGATGAGGATGTCGGGACAACAGGCATTGTATCAGTACATGGACCGAGTCTTGATGACTGGATGACCAGCAAGCTTGAAGCCAATATTGGGAGGCATGCTAGGGGAATAAAAATTGTTTTGGGGAAGTTTCTTTTAAATTAGTGTATAAAATTGTATTAATTGAGAAATGTCTATGAAATTAGGGTGTAATTACCTTCTCCAATAGTGTTTTTTAGTTTGTAATGAAATGTATGTGATATTGGGGTAAAATTGATGCTGATATGGTTTTTTTTTTTTTTTTTTTTTTTTTTTTGGGGGGGGGGGGGGTTTTTTTTGGATTTGTAATGAGAAAATACTATGATGAAGATAGCAGGGTACAAATGTACCAAATTGAGAAACAAATTTCAGTTTTTAGGTTTTTAATTAGTGTAATTGGTTGTAATAGATAGGGATGAGAATGGGCATGCCCATGGACCCCCATTGGACATGCCCAATAGAAATTTTCTATATGAATATGATTTTCTCATATTCTTATAGAAAATTTTCTATTGGGCATGTCCAATGGAGGCCCATGGACATGTCCATCAGGGTTCAAGGATTCGGCTGAGTCGGCCGACTCAGCCGCCAACGATATGACTCGGACGCCCGAGTCGATGGGCGGGTGCCGAGTCGACTAGTGAGTAGTTGATGGAAAAGAGGACCATTGGAGTAGTGGGCAAGGGAAGAGCGGCGTTGGGGTTGGAAAAAGGAGCCGTTGGAGAAGTGTGGGGAAGGAAAGATGGTGGTTGGTGTTGGAGAACGGAGCTGTTAAAGGAGTTAGAATGAGACAGATTGTGTTTAAATGAGATAGATTTGATTTGGTGAGAGAAAATAAGGAGCGGACATGAAAAGATAATTTTGTCACTTGACAATGGATTAGATAAGTTATGATACTAGAAAAAGAATATTCCAAGTATATTTTCATATATAGACGTAGTAACTAGCAGTGGATGGGTGTTTGTCCAACTTAAAAGAATTAGGTGTCAATATGAAATTATTTCAGGGGTGAAAAGGGAATTAGCAAAATATAAGGTGTCAATTTGGGGGAAGAAAAGCTTAAATTAATTGTTAAATGTTATTCACTTATTATTCATGTAGTTTTCTTCACTCTTCAGTCATGTAAAATTGTCATCAGAAGCCAATTAATTCATTTACATTCATAACATTGGCATTTTCAAAAGTATACTTTTTTAACATAACTTTCATGGTTCTTGCCCTTCTTTCCACTTTTTGAATTCTTTCTTTAATTTTCTGGTATTTTCTTTTATCTTTTTCCTGTAAATTGGCCAAATCACATATGCCCCCATATATGTGGTATATACAAAATAATGACTAACCAGAAAAAGTAAAATGTTTTCCTATAGAGTTGCTTAAGAAAATTCTTGTTATACCAATGGCAAGAAAAAATATTGAGGGCAGATTTTTGCAATTTGATAGACCAAATGTCAGTTTTACCATTGGCATAGCATGAGTCCCGTGGCAGATAAAAGTATTATTCCATCAGGTAGAGATAATTCTTGAAGCTAGTTTCGAAGAGTGGATCTAAGCATGTATGGATGAAAGGTGGGTGTTTGGCACCCAAAGCGTTCTTGTACAGCAAAGCGCGCGCCTCCAACCTGATATTCATTGCCTATCGTGTAGCCGGTATGAGAAGAACTCGATCATTTACAAGTTGACTTCGTCAAATTCATGTGATAATTCCAAGAGAGGAACCTGGGTGTTAATGGCTGATATAGACACATGGATGGGATGAAGCTTCTTTTACTCAAAATGCTGGTTGTATTAATGAAATTTGGCTGAGATGGCAAACACATCTTATAGCACGGATCAAGATAAATTTGACGGTTTTCATTCTCTTCATGGGAAATATATCCGAGACAATGAAGGTAGGCAGGTATTGTGGGTGTTTTAACTTAGCGGGATCACCTATGACCTATATATCAGGTAGAAACAACTAATAAGGGGTTTGTGAAAAGCTGTAGTTAAGCTAGGGCAGTGTTTGGTGATATAACAGCATGGATAAAGGGAGCGCTTCGGTGCTGATAAAGGAAATGGAGAAAACACTGTACCCAATGCTTGGGAAGTGCTTGGTGACATACCAGCATGAATGGGAGAAGTGCTGAAAAAGGACATGAGAAACCAATCAATTGTACATTTGTACTGAACGACACTTTTCATCAATATTGTATAGTTGATTCAAAGATTCTCTACCATATTAGTCATGTTTACCGGAAGGAAAGAAGGAAGCTATTTATGTTGTGAACTGAACAAGAGAAGTGGGTCTGTCAATCTCATTTGTGGAGAATATCTTTGGTAAGCAGATGTCAAATGCATGGGGCATTGTGTTGTCTAATTTGTTTCGTTAGCTCAGAAAAGAAAACAAAAAAAGAAAGAAAGAAAGAGAGCAAGCAAGCAAAAAGAATAAGAAAAGGTGATAGCAAATGCCGTTAAAAATAAATATCAAAAACTAAGGTGAGAATCATTAGTTAAAGGATAAGCTATATAAAGGTATGTCATCGCAAAGCACTAAAAGAACAAACTAGGCATGTGTTCAAGGATATACCAAAATTATAAAGTAATAGACCAGTCACATTATAAAAATCAAGCCCAAATAATAATATTTAAAAGAACGAACCGTATTCTGTAAGTTCAAGCCCAAAATTATAAAGTAATAGACCAGTCACATTATAAAAATCAAGCCCAAATAATATTTTTAAAAGAACGAACCGTATTCTGTAATTATAACATGTATACTTACCTTCACTGCAATTGGAAGTCACGGACAGTTCTGCTGTCATGGACTTTACTGCCCTTTCCACGGCCAGCATACCCACTTTAACAGCACTGTCGTCTGTGTTAGAACAATTCACCGCGACAGTGGCAGTGGAATGTTCACAATTGTCACCAGGAAAATGACTATCTGGGCAAAACCGGGATATGAGAAAGGTAGGGAAAACATTCAAACAACTAACCCCTTCTCAGTTAACTGGAGGATAATGGAAAAGGACAAGAAGTATTATCACCTGAAACTTGATGTGCCTGAGAGCCAAAGCAGCAAGCCAATTGTGAAGAACTGTAACCTCCAGCAGACAGTCCACCTCCAGTGCAGGTTGTTGGGATTAATGGGACAGCAATACAATGGCATGAACACAAGGAACATGGTGTTTGAAGGCCATTTTCAGGGACATTAAATCCAGAAACTTGAGGTAATTGACAAGTAGAGCTTTGGACTGGAGTTTGGTAGTTCCAATAATTTGCTTGGTGAAGCTGTTGGACAACTTTTTGTTTCTGATCCTCAAGTTCATAATACTGCCTGAGCAATTGATATAATCCAAACTTTGCTGATCAGAATAACTGTAAGTTTTTCATTCATACAAGGGAAACCTGATGAACATGGTTCAAATTCTGAGGCATGTGTGTCAGCAACAAAACTTATTCCTTGATTAGAAAGATTGTCAGAAGCCACTTCTGTATCATAGGGCACATGGGTCTCCGTTGCATCGACCAAAATATTATTGTCGTTGTCCCCAGGCTCTACATGCCTTTTCACAAAGAACAGTAAACACAATAATTAATATTATTTACCACACACCATTCTAAAGAGTCAAAGTTAACTAAAAATGATATAATAAATATCAAGTAACCAGATGCAAATTATCAGATATAGATCCTATGAAGTATCTTTCCTTAAGATATGGTTTGAAATGACCAGAGAGAATGCAAAAGATTTATTAAATAATACTGAAATGGTCAATGGTTTGCATAAACTAGAAATACCACACATTTCTATAGCCCGTATATAAACTGAAAATAAAGTAGAACGGAACTTTTGCTCCCAGACACAACATAATATGCTTTGGTGACAAAATCATGTTAATGCCATCTTAGATTCACTTCACATTGCTGGTTACTCAGAGCACAGGGCAAAAATCACATTGTGTGAGCATCTGCGGGACCATCGCAATGTTTTCCTCGAAGAAAAAAAAACATTGCTGGTTACATCCTGCATAGCTTAGAACACGTGGACTAAAACTTAACTAATTTTAAATTGTTACACATATGAAAAATGATCAATTTGTGCGTTGTATTTAATAATTAATCATTTTGTGACAACTGAGTGCAGGCTCACAGATAACAAATTTGGGCTTAAGGCACTTGGAACAATGTAGATCATAAGCAGCAGCATGGATACTATGCAGTTTGGAAAAAGACTTAAGACAAACCATACATACTTCTATACAATTAGAGATAAACGTAAAACTAAACCGAATCTCTCTTAAACCTACAAGCTTGTTTTCACCGGTCTATGAACCGAAAACAGCATTTCACCCGTCTGGACCTTTCATCTCTTTGGATGCTTCCACCCTAATCCTTATCTTGGAAGCTTCCATTTAGATACTTCTCCTTACCTTATCTTGGCATCCACTGAAAATCAATGCTACAAAATCTCTCTCCATCTCCATCCATCCTTCGCACAATCTCCCTTGCAGTTACCAACTACCAGGCATCAGACATGCGTATATCCCACAAATGCAGGAACACCGGCTCACTGTTGGCCCGGAGGCCTTCCTCTCTAGTTTTGATGATGATTAACTCATGTAGTTATGTTTACTAATATTCTTGTGATTTTAGTTACAGATCATTGATCAAGATATTAGTTGGTGATTGCTTCAAAAAGAGGAGTTTGGAAGCTTTCACATGGTGATTCCAGGGCCCGAGCATCAAGATCATACCTTTGCACTCAGTGGATCACGTTTTGGATCGAATCTACTTGAAAATGGAGATCGTCAAGAAGACTTAAGTATCCATAGTTTAGTTTAGGTGTTTAGATTCAAATTGTAAAGCTTAGTATAGTTGATATGCTCAAGTGCACAACACACACGTTTTATGGTTTTTCGGTTTTAGTTTAACCGATATTTGTTTTCATGAATAGATTGATCAAAACAAGTTTAATTGGTTTATGTACAGTAGTTTCATTCTATACATGCATGCTTAACTTTTAAACAAACTTATTTTGACTTTCCTATTCATGTATTGAAAAAGTCAAGTTTGACAAAATACAAGTTTTGATTTTTGGTAAAAATGATAAAACACAAAAATAGTTCAAAATGCTTGATATTTGAATTGAAATGTTTATCACAAGTTTATATATCAATGCAAAATGATAAAACTATTTTGGGGATTTTTACAAGATTTATTGGATTTATTAGAAATATTTTTAACAAGTTTTTCTGACCCAGAAATTGGCTGCCAGACTTTGGCGGTCGACCGGCCCGGTCGACCGTATGCCAGAGCCGGTCGACCCGTCGGTCGACCAACGTGCACAGGTCTGTGCACGTCTGGCCAGGCAATGGGCCGGTCGACCGGTCAGTCGACCGGACCAGAGAGCTTTGCTCTCTGTATCTGGGTGGTCGACCGGGCGGTCGACCGGATGCCCCAACGGTCATATTATGACCGTTGGCGGTCGACCGGCACCGTTGGCGGTCGACCGGCCGGTCGACCGCAAGCCTGTCAGGCTGACAGATCAGCCTAACGGCTAGTTTTTTGTTTGGCCTATATAAACCCCATTTCTTTGGGATTTTGGCCAAGATTTTCTGAGCTAATTTTTCCCTACTCTCTGGTTTTAAAAAGAAGTTTTCAAAAGAGTTTTAAGAGCAAAAAGATTCATTTTGTTTGTTTTAAGTGTTTTGTTATTTTCAAAGGAAATAGGTTTTTGGGAAATTGGTTTATTGTTCTTCATTTCAATATCTATTTGGTATTTTCTCAAGAATATTTCTTTGATCAAAACACTTAGTTTTCCACACTTGAGCTATCATCTATCCTATTCTATTAGGATCTTGTTTTGTGAAAAAGAGGAAAGAGAGATTGTTTGAGGTTGTTGTAGCCTCCAAGTTGTAAACACCCTTGTTTTTGTTGTATCCCTCTTTGGTAGAGGTTGATCGGGTGATTGGTTTACTCCCTCTTTGGTAGAGGTTGAGTTAGTTGGTTTGCTCCCTCTAGTGAGAGGTGGAGTTTGGTTTGTATCCCTCAAGTGTGAGGTGGATTGGTGTTGTTTGTCTAGGGGCCTACCCCTCGATTGTGAGGCGGTGTTTGAGAGAGGAGTTCGGTACTCCTATTGTTGTAACAAATCCTCCTCGGTGGAGGTTCCCTCGGTGGGAGATAGTGGATTGGAAATCCTTCACGGTGGTGAAGGCGGGGATGTAGAGCTAGGGGCTCGAACCTCGAAAATATCTTTGTGTTTGCGTTTGATCCATTGTCTCTAAACTCTCTCTTTTATTTGTGCAAAGCATCATTCTTCATTCATATCATTCATATTGCTTGTGTTGCCTTGCATTATTTCATATTGCTCATTCTTATATGCTTGGCTTGCTTGTGTGTGCCTCACTTGTATTTAACCACAAGAGCTTCATATAGCACCTCAACCCTTATCTAGGGGAATCAAGAGGAGTTAGTCCAGAGCCCTTCACGGGGAATTCTGCTACACTTGTTGGTTGTATTAAGTTTGTGCAAAATTGTTTTTAACTTTCGCATTTAGTTTATAGATTAGCACTTACACCTATTCACCCCCTCTCTAGGTGTTTTTCACTCACATGCCCGCCTATGGTCCTCACGCGCAAAAGAACCATTTTGAATATTGAGAAGGAAGGGGAAAATAAAGGCGAGCCTAACCAAGATTTTGAATATCAGATATCATGGTCGTAAGTGAAATCACCTAGAGGAGAAGTGAATAGGTGATGGCTATACTAAGTGGCAAATAATGCGGATTAAAAAACTATTTAATAATAAGCAACAACAATAATAAAACTTGCAAGAGAGTAGACAAATAATAGTGCAAGCAAAGGAGAGAGAGAGTTTTGAGATAAGTGGACAATCGCAAACACGAGAATATTTTCGAGGTTCGAGCCACTGCTCTACGTCCCCGCCTTCAACACGATGAAGGATTTCCACTATGCTTGATCCCACCGGATCGTCGATACAAGTTCTCACTAGAACTCTTAGGACACACTTGTCCTCTCTCACGGTGCCGCAACACCAACTTAGAGCTCACTAGCTCGCTTGAGGCCGCAACTATACAACTTCTCAATTAGAGGAAATGGTGATTAACACTTGACCACAAACAAAGCTCACATGCACAATCCTACAACCAAAATGAGGAGATGAAACTTTAGGGATTGTGTAGTGCAAAAATCTAGAAGAGAAGTGGAGGAAAAGCTTCAAGCTAAAACACAAAAAGATTGAAAATTTGGCTCAAGGGAAACTCTTTTGCTAAAACGCTAAACTTTGAGAAATTTTGATTTTACTCTTGTAAATCTTGTCTATGAGTTGTATAACACTCCCACTATTTATAGGAGATGAAAACTGGGTTAGAAAAGCCAACAGATTCGTTGGGAGAAGCCTCAACAAAAGACAACAAAATATAGCCGTTGGCAGCCTGTCAGCAGACTTTGTCTGCTGCCGGTCGACCGGGCCGGTCGACCGCCAACGATCAGATTTCCGACCGTTGGGAAAGCGATCGACCGGACGGTCGACCGAAGTTCCCAAACAGAGAGTGAACCTCTCTGTCGGTCGACCGGACCGGTCGACCGGAACAAACAGAGAGCTCTGCTCTTTCTGTCGGTCGACCGAACAGTCGATCGATGTGCACACATGCACATAAGTGCATGTCGGCAGACCGCCCGGTCAACCGACAGAGTAGTTCTGCTCTGCCAGCGATCGACCGTGACCGACCGGACAAGGCCAAAAATCACAGTTTTGAAAAACTTTGAAGTCTTTAATTTTTCCGATAAATTTTCTTTAGACGGGTAGATACAAAATAAAGTTCTAGGGCTTGGAAAGACCAGAGTGTGATCATAAATCAACACTAATGAAATTTGAACTATATTTTGATAAAAATTCTTTTTCTAAACTAAAAAACGTTTTTTTAAAAACTTATTTTTCCAAAAAAGATTTTTCAAAAACTTGTTTTTTCAAAAACTGATTTTTCCAAACTTCGTTTTCCTGAAACTTGATAAGAAATTTTGTAATAAAATTTTTTTGAAAGCATGAAGCAATATCAAATGTGTGTGTGGCAATCCCAAGGTTATCAACCTCTATCATCTCGATTTTGACAAATAGACTATAAATCCTTACTAAAATGAAAAATGCAAAGATACAAATCTTGTATAATAGTCTTCTCAAACTTTGATTGATCCTTGAGCTCTTATAGTGTGCTAGGCTCTGGGATCTAAATCTTCGCGGCTTCCAAATGTGAGTCTTGTGTGGGAGCCGTCAATCGACCTATGTTTTTACCTGAAACTCATTAAAACAATCTTGTTAAATTCCTAACTTCATATGGTTTGTAATCATCAAAACTTAGGGCTAATGGCCTTTGGGCCAACAGTAAGGATGGAGATTTTCCACAATGGATGACATATCAAGGATATAAATTAATATCATAAGTTAGTCAATATATATTTCATATACATAAATATTCATAACTTACAGGTAAGTATAATGTCCTAGATGTCATCTATCTAATAAAATATATCATAACATTCTTGCAGAGGCATGAAAGAAGTTATATGGTCGCACAATGAAAGAAAATAAATCATGAAATTAAAAAGCATATATTCAAATAAAATTTTAATTAACTCAAGTAGCATGATAGGTAGTATTTCCTATTTATTTGGAATTCAAGGAATGAAAAAAGAAACACAAGGTTCGGGTTTGAATTGTTTGATTAAAGGTGTCTCCTCGTCTTCAATTATGGCTACGTCATCTTGATTAGGGCTTCCTCATATTCTTCTCATCATCTCATCAATTTGAGCTTTCTTCATTATTGATCTCACTTCATCCTCGCTAATTCATCGCTTGTTTCGCATTGGCAACAACGCTCGATTAGGGCACAGAGAAGAGAATTGGAAAAGGGGAGAGGAGAATTTGGGAGAGTCCGAGAGTTATTCAACAAAGAAAATTTGGGTTTAAAACATAAAGGCAATGGTTTCAGGTTTAGTAAATATTGAGTATTTACTTTTAACTTAGAATTCAAAACCATTTTATCAAGTAAACCCATTAGGATATGCTATGATCCATATCAGCCGATATTCACCAAGGATAAATCGGATGACATTCAAAATGTTGGCAGATATGGGTCCAAAACAATACCGCTTTTTTTTTCCTTCTTTTTCTCCATATCATAGTGACAGGACCTCGAAAATGACATACTGACTGATACATCATTCATGCCGGCTGATATTGGAATAGTGAGCTCATCCGCCACAGAAGTCCAGAAAACAGTCTCCAAATTGTTCGATTAAACTGTCAATAAATCAAGGTGAGGTGGTTGTTTGAACTCGTTATATTAAATTAACCCCAAGAAACATTACTCAGGAAAATTGTGAAAATGCATTTGTCTCGTACAGATCCAATAAGCACAAGAAGGATACCCCATTCCTCGTGGTTAGCCCGAGATTGAACCTTTTCGATTCAAGCTTGGCCCGAACCTTGCTCCAAATAATGCACACTCAGCCAGGTCAGAAGCAGATACAAATCAAGCATCACCCTTGCATGAAGAATAAACAGATATGGAGAAAATACAATAACAAGTAGGAGATTACTTGTTATTGCAAGTAGTAGCATCTAAAAGCTCTTCCTAAGGAAGCTTTTATTTAAAGGTTTCATTTGAGTTGTTTACAAAAAGATCATCATTGTTGCAACAGCTGTTGTCATCTTTTCAACCAACTTGGGTCCTGCTATTATCAATGACTCAAAGAAGAGGAAACACCAGATAGGGACCAAGTTTTGCAACAAGTAGTTAACCTGATATCAGTTCTTTGTGACTGGTGCCAAAAATATTCTTATAAACAAATGAGGACCCGTCATAAAAACTTCAAAGTTACTAGCAAGTATACTTATCTTTTCTGGTCATGGAATTTAAGTTCATGCAATGTAAGCATCAACAAGTTCTCCTAGAGTAAAATAGAACTCAAAAGAAGAGATGAGATGGTTTGATTTGTTGTATGGAACCCCATGATCTCTAAGGCACAAAATAAACAGCCAAGTGAACTCGTATTCCCAAATTGTTACAGAAGACCCCAACACAACTTAAACATTGAAGTATGGTTCAAATTTTATCATTCGTTCTGTAAAACGAAATGAAAGGCTAAGAAGAGGTTTGGTATCTTTTAATCAAAGATGATCCTTTCTACAAAAGGTCACTGTAGCATTTAAGAACCCATTTCAACAAAATCACTCGACATACGAACCTTGATCATAACAAAAAGAATCATGCAGATTGAGTAAAAGGTATTATGTGTTGATCCATTATATATGTCTACTTGTTTTTTGTGTCCATCTCAGCAATTAAGGCGAAAAGACATTATACATGCATTTACCTATGTACAATCTGAGGTCAATGGTACTCAAATACATGCTCCACAATTGCTTTACTAGTTCCATGGATGCAACAAGCCTACCACTTCTCCATTAGAAAATTCCAAACTGCAGGCAAACTGCTAGATATGTCATGAGTCCTAACATAGAATGCATAGAAAAGCAATTAAGGGCATCAAAATGGTCTTTGAGTATTGAGACCACATCGATACAAACACCATGTAATCCTAGTGTTTTTTCTTCCTCCAAAATATGCTGAGAATAAACCTTAAGATAACATAGAAGTTGGACATTAAGATATCCTCCAATAAAGCCTTCTTACTTACCTTGCTTCCTTATCAAGGGGAGAAAGAGCTCTCTCAATTTTGCCACTGGTATGGTTTCCTTCCTTGGTAGAGTTTCCATGATTACCATATGAGTGCATTTCCTGCTAGCAATGGAGATTTAAAAATACATCAGCTTTAAATGGTAGGGAATGATCTGTATGTGTGAAGAATGAAGACCCATATACTTTTGTGGTCATAATATAGAACTGAAAACAAATATACATATGATAGGTCCAAGTGCCATCCGAGGAAATTTCCTTCTATTGCACTCTAAAACCTCTATATTCCAACCTCAAATCCATGATATGAATGAAACATATATGGATGAAAAATCAAGCGGTTTTAACACCTCTCGCACTCTAATTATCAAGTCACATTATTTTCCCTCGAATGGAAGTAGGAGATGGGAGTTTTAGATAGCCCAGGGAGGAAATTTCCTCCCTCAATCCCCCCTCACACAAAAACCTATTAAACCACATCAGCTGGCTGTAAAACAGTAAAATACAGGAGTTAGATTTAAGAATATGAATCCCAATCCCAAAAGATAGAGTGAACAGCATCATAAAGCATGTTATGCATGAAGTAGAGTGGAATAAGATTTGTGAAATTTGAGTAAATTATTGCATGTAAACTATTCATTATCCTCTTTGGGAACCCGGTGATCCAAATCTGTGATCTCCTGTGAAAGAACTAGCAACAGAAGTAAAATTAGCAATTGACTCGGAGAGCAGCGAATAAAAGACTAAGAAAAATAGAAAATGTAAGGTGGCTCCAGATGGTTCCTTTTTTATCTTTGAGATGAGAGTGTCAAGAAGATGAAAGTGCTAACATAGTCTCCCAACAGCCACTTACTTTGTCCAAACACTTCTGACTTACAGCAAAGTTCTCATCTGTGCTCCATATGCTGCCAACTCACCCTTGTGAGTTACATTATATATGTTTTTAAATAGTTCAAAGGATTTTGGATAAAAGAAAAATGTCACAAGATGCAGGACCCCCACCTCCAACTCACCCAAAAAGAGAAAGAAAAGCCGAAAGGAGGACAACATGCAAGCCTCGAATGGAAGAGGTAACAAGTGACCAATTAATTGAAGTTGTTTGAGTATTTCTCATGCAACAAACTAGATGCAACTACTTATGTGCAATACAAATATACAAAGCAACCAGAATAGGATACTGGTTACAGAATTTTTTTTTTTTAAATGTAAATGTATAAGCCTTATTTGACGAGTTCTTAGACACCAATATGGTGCGTCTACAATCATATAAAAGTATAAATTTTACATTAAAAATGGATATAAGGGCCTTGAATAATCAACCATGTACTCATAAATTAAGCAGAACTGCATATATGGATCCTTTAACATGGAACCGTACTATGATTTTTTGTTTTTCTAAAGGAGAGAACATACCACTACATGAAAAGATTACATCAAGAGACTAACTTGACTTAGGCAGACTGTAGAACTAAACATAAATGTTTAAATTCAATTACATTAGATGCGTTTTGATGATTTAGTATCCTAGAGGATTCATTATGTTTTATGTAATAGTTATGGACCAAATAAATTAAATTTCTTTAGGTAATAGGAAAATAAATCACATGAACTGCTTCATTAGGGAAAACAAACAGATATAAGTGCATGCATTTACTACTGTGCAGTGTTGAGATTATCAACACTAGTGGTATACCAAATATATCACCTCATAGTTATATCTTGTCTCCTTGAAATTCTTTGTTCCATGAATTGTGGTTCCTAAATATAATGAGGGATAGGTTTCCTTTTAACTTCTTTTCTCTTTTCATTACTAGAGCTTAATATGATTTTGTCCAGTCTGATTAGGCTTTTTTCAGTTTTAATTTTTTAAAGTTCTACATATATTTGTTCCTACCAGTTCGAGAAGTTCACGAAAAAGAATGGTGGAGCTTAACAACGATACCTAAATAAAAACAACAACTAATAATTACGTTTACTAGGAGTTGTACAGGTACGAAAAAGAACATCAGCACATTCTGATGATAGTAGCCATGGACCTCAACATAGCAAGAAAAATTTGCTATTTATCAGCCCTAGATGAACAGGCATTGATCTTCCAAAACACGCACATAGCAGATTTACAATTTAACCAGTGATCACTAAACTTACATTGTCGGGGTTTGGATTCAGATCCTAATAGAAGCACAAAGCATTGGTAGGATGTGCAGCAAAGGATTTGAGTCAGAGGAAAAAGGTTGAAAGGTGTTAATTATTATGCTTTTATTGTAGGGCAGCTATTCTTCATCCCTCTGTATTTCGGCACTAGAGTAATTACCGAATGAACACAATAAACACAAACATTAATAACAAAAGGACCAAATTTCACAGTATTTGTCAAATGGTTCTTTGGAAATTTATGCGCATAAGTTCCATGTTTGCATTCTGGAACAAAATGTAACTGTGAATAGATGTCATTTACATTTAAAATGGAGTAGAATGTGAATTTCGACAATCATTTGTGATCAGATAAACTCCAATACACAGAATTTCTTCAGAAACTGCACCCCAACAATAAAAAAATTACATGGTCTTGATCTTCAATTTGAACACCTCAGCTGGTATATGCACGAAGGCTTTAGGCTCTGAAGAAAAGTTGGTCCCCTGAGTCAAAAATAATGCTTAACCTTTTCGCCAAGAAACCCTAGTAACTAGCACATTTAGGGCTCATTTCACAGAAATTTTCCATTATTATAATCTCTTTCATACTAAATCGCAACTTAATATCTAAAAATGGTAACGGCGATAAAAAGTTGGGGTTCGTGGTAATTTAAATCGATCAATGGTGAACGAAACAAGAGGATGCAAGAAAGAAAGAAAGAAAGAAGGGGAAACAGAGCGAGGACCTTGTAAGTGGCCATGGCGTGATCGAAGGCGTTGATGAGAGCCGAATCATCCCACAAGTCGGTGCCCTTCCCCATTTCTCTTCTCGCTCTCGACTGGTTTCCTCCCTTTCTTTTTCTTTTTTTCTTTGCCTTTTGGCCTTTCTTTTATGTTTTTTTTTTTTTTTTTTTTGTCTTTCTGCGACTGAAAGTTTGTTCGGGTCGGATGGTAGAATCCGGATCCGATTCATACCCAATAAGAATCTCAGCTCAGGCTTTAGGTTGTGATCTCTCTCTCTCTCAACAAAGAGATCATTAAATCAAGAGAATTAGAAGAGCAAGGTGAAGATGATTATAGGCTCTTGCATTGTTATCAGCTTGGATCTGATACGGAGCGGAAATAGGTGTTTTCATATCCATGCTTGTTTTCTTTCAGCAGTTTTAGATCTAAACACTGAAATTTTAACTCGTAGCCATATTGATATTAGTCAAATACGAACTCTAATTTACATATTAGTCTAAAGTAAAGCATGAATTGAGAGATGAGTATGTCTCTTCATTGTTGTCGTTATCGTCCTCATACTCATCATTTTTGTAAGTGCTTATAAATCTCAGGGTTATAAAAAATGCTTATAATTTGCCAATTCTTCCTTGAATTTCAAAGTTTTTATGTTCCAATTTTCTTCTCTCTTTTTTTTTTTTAACTTTTTGGCTATTAAAAAGCCCTCAGGCCATTACATTCCTCTCGTCACCATTCGGATCTACTTTGAGTGAGACGTCGCAGCTCCAATGGAAAATTATCAAGCAAAAGCACATTAATTCCACGCTCAGCCACCCACTTAGAGGTCCAATCTGCACATTGTTGGCTCCACACATATGAGTCAACTTTGTCATTGTAACGCCCCGATCCCGCGGGTACAGAGACATTACTGCAAATATATATATATGCAGGATGGAAATTCCCTCACATATATACGCTAAGTATCAGTACAAGCAAGAATCAGAGTACGGAAACACAATAGTAATATACATTCTGGCAATAATAACACAAGTACACAGTTATCACAGGGCAAGATATAATATTACAGGATATTACATCACCATAAAATACAAAAGTACGATGTACAAAAGGATGACAAAATCAAAAGCTGAGAGGTGCTCACGAGCAGCAAGAGGAGTCTCGAGAACCAATCAGGAGAAGAGCTATGAGGAAATGGCTACGGTGACATTCACTAATCCACGCCTCTGTTGCGCCCTCTGATCAGCTACAGTAAGGTCAACGCAGTCCATACTCCTGGATCTGGATATGTGGATTCAGAGTTGTCAGAAAGCAACCCGGCGAGTACATATGATAAAGCCAGTTGGCGTGCTCAGGAAGTCACACGTGTACATGATCAAGTGATGTGGTTCAGGCATACAGGTACAGGCAATGACAAGTAACATAAAGAAAATTAAAAGAACGACAATAAATCTGAAATCAAGTAAATACATGTATATCAATAAGTCTGAATTGGAAAGCATGCATAGAAAACGGTGTCGAGAGTTTAAGTACAAATAAACATGCGATAAATACATTAAACATGCGATAAATACATTAAATATGCGATAATACAAGTATGGACAAAACTAGTTGTACAAGCTTAGATTATGGATTCACGGGATTGATACGTCAAGGGGATAATCCAAACAAAAAAACCCTCATCTATATACCACATATTCCATGTCGCTATCATCTGAGTTCATACAACTTGAGTTGCCCTCGGAGTAACAGAACTAGAATGTGTTTGGAGTAATCATTGTGTCACATAAATCATATGTCATAAGGCAGGGTGTCAACTTAGGGCGTAACACCTGATTAAATGATTTATCATTATAACCGGAGAATATAAAGGTATTGCATTTTAAGTTATTCAATAATAATAATCAGTACCGTTTGATATTTCAATCGCCTCCCTACCAGTGCCTCACATCACTAATAATCCATACTAGAATTCACACTCTAGTAGAACTCACTCGGGTCATATGTGAGTACCAGGACCCGAATAAATGAGAGACCAAATAGCACATATTCCTAATATTATTATTGTTTGGTTGACATTCTTATGTTATTCATTCGATCCATATACTTACGTATGTGTTACCGGTACACATACATCCACTTATGAATAAGACGAGTTTTTACTTGAAAATTGATAAATCTGATGCCTCATATTTATAGTGGGTCCCGTCTCTGCCCGGGACTATGGCTCAGGAGTTCAGGCTACTGCTTCCGGGGACTTATCATTACGCGCCCACACGATACTTCAGATATCAGGATACTGCTTCCGGGGACTTATCATTATGCGCCCCACACGACACTTCAGATATATCCACCATTATAAATATGACATCATACCGGTATCCATCAGTTCCCCACCCCAGTGTAAGTTGAGTATTTTATGATATATATTGTCCAGTGATAATGTCCACAGTGAATACAGTAATTCAACATCCATGATTAGTCAATTATGGGGATCAATAGGAGTATGGCATCAGGAGAATAATATCAGGAGTCTCCCTGTTACAGGGGTTCAGGAATACAGGAGTTCAGGAGTTCAGGAGTATCAGAGGTCTGGTAATAGTATAATAATCATGCCAAGTCCCTTAAAAGTGATACTTATGAATATGCAATGTAATGCAGGTGTCAGGTATTCCAGTCAGGTGTCACAACATCAGGTCAAGTGTACTAGTACCATGTGAAAGCATGTCAAACAAGTGATAGCATGTCAATTGTCAAGTATCAAATATTAGGTGTCAGGTATCATGTGTTAAGTGATAACATATCAAGTACCGGTGTCAGATATCAAGTGTCAGGGATCAGGTGTCAAGTGATAACATGTCAAGTACCGGTATCAGATATCAAGTGTCAGGGATCAGGTGTCAAGTGATAACATGTCAAGTATCGGTATCAGATATCAAGTGTCAGGGATTAGGTGTCAAGTATAAACATATCAGTGTCAGATAATTAACATATCGGTGTCAGGTGAACCAATACAGAGCCACAATATTATATGTCAGGCAATCATCTGGTCATATAACATGTACAGGAGAACAATATAGTTAAACATTTCAAACTCTTCCCAACCATATTTATAACAACGAAAGATTAATCTATTAATTAGCTATGCTAAGCCGAGCGAAGCGGGAGCGTATATGGCATATCCAATGTAAGTATAATACCAGTTCAATGAACTATAATAACGGCCAAAGGTATTCATATAACATGTTAGTTTTAGAAAATTACTCGCATATCATATATCAACTTGTATAACAATATATCATATATTAAAAAGCAGGATAACAATTATTAGGCATGAAAAGATGGTAACGAGACATTAGCATATCAATAAATTATGCAATAGACGTTAAAATGGCAATCACTAGGTATGAAACGATGGTAGGAAAGTACTCGCCTAAAAATCACCAAACAAATGGCATAAAATTTCAGAACATCATAAACACGTACATGCTACTAATCCATATAAAATATATATAATTATATAAATATATATGTATTAGAAAGAATAAAAGAGGAGAGAGAGGATTAGTTAGAGAGAGGCTACAAGAGAGAGGGTGAGAGGGGGGAGAGAGAGAGTTGTGGGAGAGAAAGAGGGGGGAGTTATGTTTGGAGATGAAGGGGGTTATTAGGGAATGAGGGAGAGTGTAAATAGGGAAAATAAGAAAGAGGGTTAAAATAGGAAAGAAGGAAAAGCAAGAAAAGGAAAGAAAGAAGAAAAAAGGAAAGTGTTGGCCCAAGGTTACAATCACCCAGTTTTGAAGTTTTGATGAATACAAAATATATATAGCTATTTGTACTAATCATATTTTAGTGTTTAAGTTTGTTTCAGAGTTCTAAGGATTCAAGATGTATTCTTCCTAAAGGAAGGTGGTGATTGACTCAAGTTGACTCAATACGGGATCAAGATTTCAAGTTATTTAACATTGCCTATGGAAAAGCCTATATTGAAGATCTTGTAGTCACCTAGAACCATTGTAAGAATTAGTACGTTAAAAAGTTAGGATATGATAAGTTGTGCTCAAGAAAACACACACACACACATTTTCACTTTTCAAAATATAAGTTTTTTTTTGGTTAGTTGGTTTTGGTGCATGTTTGATGGATATACATGTCTCAAAATATTTCATATTTTTACATCTAGTTTAAAACATGTTTTTCATCCTCTATAGCATGCTACTTAAACTTCAAACCATTTCAAAATATTTTAAAAATTATTCAAAGTTCAAAATTCTTTATTTATAAAATCTGTTTCAGGCCTCACGGTCGACCGGACCTATTTCAGGCCAGATCGGTCGACCGTCCGGTCGACCGGGCCTTGTGGCCTTGGGCGTGCACGTCTGTGCACGTCTGCCGGTCGACCGGGCCAGTCAACCGACAGACCTTGCGGTCGACCGACCGGTCAACCGACTGCATGACCCTTAGTCTCAGGTTTTGTCGGTCGACGAACAGTTCAAAATTTTGTTTTTGTTTAGCCTTTGGTCAACCGGACCGGTCGACCAAAGCCTACAGCTCTTTTGCCATGTGGCTTGCGGTCGACCGGCCGGTCGACCGACAACCGCCAAAAGAGCCCAACGGCTCTTTCTTAAAATCTGTTTTATTTTTAATCATTCCTATATCTATTGCTGAATTCCTAGTGCCTAAAATCTACCCTAATGACCTAGTATTCACTATGGATGATATGAATTCACTCCCTATAAATAGAGGTCATTGGTTACATGTTTTAACATAAGAAAAATTCCTATTGTTTCAAGTTTTTCAAAAGAGAAGAAAGTTTACTTGCATTACTTTTCAAAGTTCTTTCATTTGCTAAAGTTTTCAGTGGTTTACAAGCTATTTTTACTTCTTTACAACTGAAATTTTTCTCACTTCACTTCTTGAGCCAAAAATCATCTCCACTCTATAAGAAGTTGTAAGAGAGAGTTTGTGGTCTTTTGATCAGCAAGTGACTTGTATTTCCTTGTGTTGAGATCCCTCTTATGTAGAGGTTGGATTGGTTGGAGTTGGGTGCTCCGGTCTTGTGTAGACCAATTGTAATCCCTTGGGTGTAAAGGTTCCGGTGTGAAAATTCCCTTTGTGGATTTAGTGAAAATCCTTCATAGTGGTGAAAGCGGGGACGTAGAGCAGTGGTTCGAACCTCGAAACAAATTATTTATGTTTGCGATTGGTTTCCTTATTGCTTTTCATTACTTTACATTTCTATCTTGTGATACCACTTGTTTGCTCTTCATCATTTCAATCATTTCATTGACTTGCATTATTTGGTCTTTACTCATCTCAACAAGAAAGCAATTACGCGCCTCAACTTATAATCTAGAGGAATCAAAGAGGAGAAGTTATACAGCCCTTCACGGGAAATTCGGCTTCAATTTCTTATTTTGAGTGACCGTTTGCATCATTCATACTTACTTTTTTAAAAAGATCATTAGATTAGCATAAACACCTATTCACCCCCCTCTAGGTGTTTTTCAGAAAGAAGAAAGGAGATGGAAGTGGGGTGGCCGACGGCCGGCCACAGCCAGCGGCCTGGGGGGCGGCGCGTCGCTGGAGAAGGGGGTGGCATGGCCTAGGCCCGGGGGAGGAAGGGGTTTGGGGATTTGATTGTTGTTGATGATGTTGTTGTTATTGGTGATGGTGGTGGCGGTGGTTGATGGTGTTGGTGTTGGTGTTGGTTGAAGATGGTGGTGCTGGAGAGTTGGAGGAGGAGGAGGAGATGGTGTTTGGGTGATGAAAGTGGAGGAATTGGTGGGATTGATGGTGAATTTTGGAGAAAAAGAGGATTAATGGTGATGAGTTAATGGAGAAATTAGAGAAGAAGATGTGGTATTTGAAGAGGGAAGTGGTGGAGAGAAAGGAGAGTTTCGGTAAGGGGCGGCACTGGCCAGGGGGTGGCGGCGCTGGCAGAGGCGGCGGCCACTCAAGGAGGGGGGACAGAGAGTTGGTGGGAGAGAAGGAGAAATGGAGAAGATGGGGGAGAAGGTAGGAGAGAAAGAAAGGAAATTAAAAAGAATGAGAGGGAAAGTATGGGAAAGGAGTGGGGAAGATATGGTGCAGCTGCTGGTGCTACAATACGTTGGCAGGAAATGGGGAGCATGGGGAGCAAGTGGAGGAAAAGAAAGGAAGAAAGAGAAGGAAAAGAAAAGAAAGAAAAGAAAAGAAGAAAAGGAAATGAAAATTATTAAAAAATATAATTAAAATATATTATTAAAAAATAAATAAGTAGGATAAAATAGAAGAATTAAGTAAAGGAGAGGAGGAAGAAAAAGTAAGAAAGGAAAATAGTCGATAAATAATATTATTATTTAAATAGGGTAAAATTTGACTGTTTTAGAAATGCTCCGAAAAATTCTCAAAAATAGGAAATATTATTTTAAGATATCTAGTGAAATTAGATTCGAGAAATTCAATCTGATTTTTAAATTAAAAATCTTGGAATCTTCCGGTGATACCGGTCAACACAAAAATCAGTCAAATTTTGATAAATTCAGGAAAAATCTCAAAAAATATATTTAGATAGAAAATGAGATTTTAAGAAGTAATGTGAAAGCCATTTCTAAAAATTCAATTCCGTTTGAAAACTAAAAATTTGGGAATCAATCATCGATACCGATCGACACCGGTTTTGAAGATTTTGCAAATAATTTTGAAAAGTTTTAGAAAATTATGAAAAATTTAAAATATTGAAAAACAGTATTTGAAACTAAAATTGATCAAATTAGACTATCAGAAAGGTCAAATCAGACAGTATGCTGGTATCAGGTTCCTGGTCCAGGTCATGGCTGACTCCGAGTTCACGAATTCGGATCCAATACAAAACAATAGCACAAATAATCATAAAACAAAACAAATACAAAACTAAATCAAAAAAATATAATTAAAAAAATTAGAATACGTATCTAATTACGTATTCTAGGAACGGAGTGTTACGCTCATATTCCTCACTTGGAGCTCCAGCCTTGCATCTTCTGACACCACTGGATGTTGACTCAAGCTACATTTTTCATTGAGCCATTCAATAACCTATATGTTCTAATTTCGTAGCTAGTGATTACTTTAGCACATTTAGTTGTCATTAAAAGATCGCATTTCCACGCATATGATGTTTTTCAGTTGAGTTATTTTCTTATTGACAATTCTAGTTTCAACGATTAAAATTTACAAACTCTTTTTTTCACTTTGACAGTCATCTCTCTCTTAGCATTGCTCATTTCATTCTTCTAGCTCTAGCTAATTCTATCTCAATCAAACATCAACTCATAGTTGAAATAACCAACATACCCTTAATATCACATGTATATGAAAGAAGTATATAAAATTAATCACATATGTCATATTCTCAGTTTCTTGTTATAACAAATTATTTGCATATGCTACAACTAATCAATGTCACTGATCTAATTAGCCAGGTTGGTGAATATCATGAAGGAGATTTTCCATTCAATAAAACGTTTCTTAATTACAGAACCACCTTTCAATTACCTTTCTTAGCTAAACACCAATTAGACTGGTATTAGTCAGTCTCAATATACAGATATACAGTAATATTTATGAACTGTTCCAGCATAACCCATATAAAACGAATGTTAATTCAATTATACAGCAAATGAAGTAAGGTATACATGTAGCGAGTCCCCTTAAGACAATTATATCCCCTGCTACGGTGCTAATATGTTATTGGACATTGTTCTATCAAGATACAACACTCTTTCACGGTATTTGGATAGCACTACCAAATCACCGTACAGTCGAACCGTAGTTAGTTAGTACCTTCACTAGTTGGAATTGAACACAGTTGAACGAAAACAAATTTCAGGGAGAATATTTATCTTAATATGGAGGATTATTCACTGTAAAAAAAGGGAGGGAAAGAGAAGAATTTATGTCTAAAGAAGCCAAAGATTTAGACAACAATTCTGTTTCTATTCCAGAATCTGTTGAATTTTTCTATTCCTTCTTTCCTTTAAGAGATCTTAATAGATTCTATTCTGCAGAGAGAGGGAGAAAGAGGAGAAGATTTTTCTTCGATTCTGTGTGTTTAGAAATAACGGAGACCCTGTTGAGAAAAGTGGGAACAATTGTGACGGTTCCTGTCTGAACCATTGCAGCGGTTCTGTCTAACCGTCATCCAAGACCGCGACCCTTTAGCATCCGTATCACCTGGTTCAAAAAGAACTGGACTGGGTTCGCACCCGCACCCAGGTCTAGGCCCAGACCCAGGCTCCGGTGCAGGGACGACGGCGCGCGCGCGGGCATGATTTCCCCCCAAACGCGCACGAAGACTCCGAGTACCCAAAGGGCACACCTTTTGTTCCTGACTTTCAATATTTAAACACTTCAACTTTTCACACATATTTAATGTGGGACTAAATGCTTAGCTACCTTTAATCCCCTTTAGTTATGAAATTAGACTAACTTTTGACTTGAATATCTCATTCATAACGGCATTGAACATGTGAATATATCGTGTTCATCCCTAATGAAAGGAGAACATATTCTAACCATTATCCTATTGATTCTATCAACGAATCTCACCTAAATTCAGCTTAAAGATTCACTTCAAATTCTTTGTTTTCCCAACACATTGTTTTAGACTTAATATACTTGTAGAAAGTAATGATAATCTACCCTTAAAAACAAATAGTATAAACGCATGCCCGATTTTGTCTCTCCCCCTTTTGTTCTATTAAACATTTTTCCTTATCTTTTTAAATCTTTCTAAATTTAGTTATAATAATATTATGCTATAATTTTAAACCTTTTTTATATAAGGAAATCGTATATCAAAGAAAAAATCCACGATACTCCAAAAAAAGCATGCACGGAACAATCTTTCTCTAAACCCCTCATTAGAATTCAAATTTCTAAACTAATTCAGACTCATATTCCTCTCATCTCACGGGACTCTTCTTTCTTTCATTATCATAAAATAAAAATCATAAACTCTAATTTTGAGGTGAAACTTTAGAACCGCTGCTGATCACCACCTTTGATTCTCCTTTTCAATACTCTCTCTTCGAGTTCGAAGCTACATGTGTTTTTTTGGGCATATTTCTATAATATCTTTTTTAAAATTTTGATCTCATAGATGGATTTAATGATTTAATCTCAATTTAATTATTGTTAAATCTCATATGATTGCAATTTTTTTCACTTTTTAGTAACAAATACCAAACTATTTTTGTCAATTTTTTTAAAACTTGAGGTAAATATCTATACTTGTGATTTCATTTTTATTCTGATATCTCACATCAATTCTATGTTTACTATTTTTTTCCCTTCTTTGTTGAGAATTAATCTGTTCTGATCGTTATACACCTTGGTGTCAATATTGATACTATAAAGCAGAACTAAAAATTTACCATACAGTCATTGCTACTGATTCTTCCTTTTATTTTTTATTATTTCTTATCTTTTCTTTAAATTCCTCATTTTCCTTTTTTTCTTGATATTTTTTATTTTATTTTCTTTCCTAATTTATATGATTCTACCGTATTTTTTGGCAAGTTTAAAAATAATATTAATTACAAATATTATTAATTAAATAGACTATATTTAATTTTATTTAACAAAATAGGCTTCTTAGTGCCAACAAGGCTTTTCTAGTGGGACAAGTGACTTGGCTCACATCAAGGGAGAAGAAATGTTCGTGAGGGGGTGTTCAAACTGATGACCGTTGGGAGCATTATGGGTCGTAAATGAGATGCGAATGCATTTTACAACTTACGGACTAAACAAACACTGTAAGTCATAAGTCGCAATTGTCACTTACGACTTACGAACTTTTACGGTGGAACAAACACACTCCGCGGTCAAGTTTTAACAAGCTCTAATGTTGAGGAACTGTCCCTGTTATTCTTTAAATCTTGTATTCTACCAAGAAATAAACACAAGAGACAATGAAGCAGCAAGCTTAACTTTCTTAATTGGGTGCTATCAAAAAAACTCTCTCTCTCATTAAGAGATGGTCAAAAGTGGGCATGAACCTAGAATTGAAATATTTTTTAAAAGAAAAAAAAACATTTCAAAAAGCAGTTGACCTGTTTCAAATAGCAGTTGACCGGTTTAAAAAACCATTTTTAAACAACAGTTGACCTTAATTCAAAAACCGTTTTCAAACGGCAGTTGACCGGTTTCTAAAAGCAAAAAACCAACCAATCCGAAATATTTCCTGTCTACATCCACTCCCTCAAAAAGAATGAGAGATGACATGGCACATTGAAGCCTATTTTGTTAAATAAATTTAAATATAAGTTATTTAATTAATAAATTTTCTAATGGTATATTTTGAAAAATGACCGATTTTTTGTTTTTATATCTTTTACTCTGTCCACTTATAGGAGTCGAAAGTTTTGTACTCTCGCAATTTTCCCGACAAGTAACACTCGATCTTATTATGTATGAACAATTATCTACAAGGATATTATATAATTGATAGACCATAATTAAATATATTTTGAAGAAAACAGAAAAAAAATCAAATGCAATCTTCCAGAAAAGACAAACAGTTTTGAAGTCTCAAAAGAAATCAATACAACAACAACTAAGCCATTTGTCCCGAGTATTTGGGATAGGCTACAAGAATCAAAAGAGAATTACGCATATGGATCAGGTTTCTCCACTCATTCCTATCGAGCAATATGCCTTCACAAGACCTTTAGCCTCTATGTCTTGTCGTATTATCTCCGTCTATGTTTCTTCGGTGTCCCTTATGCTCTTAACTTGCCCTAATTGATACGTTCTACTCGCCGCACCGGCGCATCTGTAATTCTACGACGCACATAATCAAACCATCGTAGGCGGTTTTCTCCATCTTCTCTTCTATAGAGGTTACACCTATCTTAGTACGAATATCCTCATTTCTCATCTTATAACTCCTCGTATTACTACACATCCAACGAAGCATGCGCATCTCTGCTACACTCATCTGCTGAGCATGATATCTCTCTTATAGGGTGTTTGGTGTCGTAACTGGCCGTAATTCGTAGTTGTAATTGGTAAAGTGTTTTACAATTGTAAATGAGTTACATGTATGTAAATTTTATGGTGTTGGTTGGTAATATAAAATTGTAAAGTGGGAAAGGTATTATACTTACGGTGTTTGGTTGTCGTAATGTATAAGTCGTAAGTGAAAAAGTTGACCACAAATTAACTATTTGGTGATTTTAAAAGTTTTAATACTGCAAATAAATATTAAAAAAGTTAAATATTAAAAAATTTTAATATTAATATAAAAAAATAATACAAATTTGTATGACAACAAAATTAAGTGTAACTGGGCTGTAAGTGAGAGGTAACTGGGTTGCAAGTGAGTGTTAGTTGAGTTACGTAAGTCTTTTACGAATTACGGTCCAAACAAACGCCGTAGTTGTAACTGGGTAGTAAGTCATTTACGAATTACGGAGTTTTACGCGAAACAAACGGCCCCATAACCCAACATTCTGTGTCATATAACAAAGCTGGCCTAATAGCAGTCCGATAAAACTTTCCCTACAGTCATAACAGAGTGTTACGATCACATAAAACTCATGTTGTGCTTCTCCATTTCGACCAGCCGGTTTGGATCGTATGGTTGACCTCATTATTGATCTTCTCGTCCTTTTGGATAATAGAACCCAAGTACTTAAATGAATGCTCATCAGATTATGTAGCTCAAAAGGAATCAATATTTAAAAAAAGATAAAGAAAGAACTTGATTATGTAGCTCCACTTTTATTACCATTGTCAGAATAATTCATCTCACAATAGGCGACCAAAAGACTTTCGATAAAGTTTAATGTCAGAGGCCAAACAATAGAACAACGAATGATGCCAAAAAAAAAAAAAAAACTTGAAGGAATTTTCTTTTTTTGAAGCTCAAAACATAGCTCGGCACCTAAATCACAAAACATCTACATAAATTAAAAAAATTAATACACCAACGATAAGCTTCAAAACCATTACAAAAGATCTACAAATTTTTTTTAAAAAAAATAACACATCAATGATAAGCTTTAAAAGCCAATTGAGTTAGATGTTACCATAGGTTTACAAGATGGTAAAAGTTCTCTTTTCCAATCTACCTACTTTTGTTGGGGACAACTGTAGCCCTCGGTGAATCTCTGAAATTTGTATCATATTTGATTAAGATGTGTGCAGGTGCTCCAGCATAGGTGATAAGATGCATGTATGTAGGAGGGATGCACCCACGTACACACCAGTGCCGACTAGTACCTGCACTGAATTTTGTAAAATATATGGAGTAGTATATATAATTTGTAATTTTTTTTTTATATGATTTCTTTTTTTTAAATTATTTTTACTAAAATAAAAAAATACTTTAATGTTCTAGACTTATAAAAATATGTTATTGGAGGTCATAAGTTCAAGTCTTGGATGCACTTTTTTCCTTCTTTTTCTTACATTTCTTATTATATTTATGCATATACTAAAATTCTTATTATATTTATACTCATACTGAAAAAATATCTTACTTTCGTTGCTAAATGAACCTTCTTTTTCTGGCGGTGGCACAAAAGAACTTGAAATCTATGAACTCTGGCTCAATGTTGTATCAGAATCAGGAGATGGTCCCGTGAACTTTGACTTTTCTGCGTATGTTTCACTCTCATCCCTTGAGACTTCAAGGAGAAGAAAAGTGGTTCCCCTAGCGTTTTTTTCCTTTTGCCCCCCCTAAGTGAATAAATAATGAGTTTCTTAAAACATTAATGCGTATTTACAAAATGTTCCTTCCAAGTAAGTTCTTTTGCAGATAAATAAGTATTTGTATTCATAATCATATGGTTTTTTTAATCTTTGATTATCCAAAATTATATCTTTATTTATTTATTTATATGTCAATGAGTTTTATCATGACTTCTATATCTCAAAACATCTAAATTTAAATTTTAACATATGCTCCTTCGAATTAGAATTAAAATATTTTTTTGGACGTGAAATTTACTTTTAAATGTATCCATCTAAAGTTGATATATTTCAAATTATCCAGTTATACTTATAAAACATGAAGACTTAAAAAAAACATTTATCCTAAAATACTAATTTCATTTATAGACATCCAAAACAACCTAGGATACTACGTTTTGTCAATATCACATCTTGCATAAATGTCACTTAAATCATGCCTTTAATATAGAAATTTAAACATGTTATAAAACTAATACTAAGAAAATATTAGTGTATATATATTTCATGCATTTAAATGTTCCATGATTGTTAAAAACACATTTGATTTATCCTTTTTTCACATGCTACCAGAAAACCTAAATTCCCAATATATGCATAGAAAACTTAAGGAATATTTCGCTACAACCACATGCTTTGCCTCGTAATCAGAAAAAACTCAGTGTCATAATTTGATTCGCTATAGCTTCATCCACATCAGCATGAACTGATTTCTCCCAACCACCATTTGCTTATATAATTTCATTTCCCATTTTGTTATTTCCTATTGCTCCTGACATTGCTCTCCCCTTAACCTTGACTCCGACGCAGAATAATTCGCGGGTCGATCTGCGCAGTCAGGTCGTCGTGGGGGTTGGAAAGGGGCGGGAGCCCCCTCCCGAGGTCGAGGTCGGAGCCCCTGGATTTTTTTTTTTGGAATCAACATTTTTGCAGATCTCGTTTTGTTTATACTCACGATGAGTCTTATTTGTGTTTAGATCTGAAAAGAATTAAGGATCATTCGATGTCAGTGGACGGGGATCTGATGATGATGGCGATGCTGATACGAGGATTGCAACTTAAGATTGCAGTCTTCTGTGATGACTGACTCAGAAATGGGGGTATTTTGTGAGAACTGCGATCATGATCGCTGATCGCAGTCCTCATAAAAACTCAAAAATAGGACATTTGTGAGCACTGCGATCATGGTCGCAGTATTCAATTTTTGTTAATACTGTGATCATGGTCGCAGTCTTAATAAAGATGACTGCGATCAAGATCGCAATCCTATAAAGACTCAGAAACATAATATTTTATGAGGACTGCGATCATGATCGCAATCCCCAGAAATAGGGTTGCGATCATTTTGTGAGAACTATAATCATAATCACAGTCCTAAAAAATAAGGCATTTTTGTAAGGATTGCGATCATAATCACAATTCTCTATACTGTGATCATTTAAAAAAAGACATTTCGAAGCGGTCCGTTTTTTTTCTAGTCAATTTCTTAGGCTGCATCTTGAATGGCTTGATCATTTAGAGACAAACACCCACCCCTAACAAGATGTTAAAAGAATAAATGTCTTTTTGAGTGGTTTTGGTCAACCTCCTGCTTATTGCTTAACTGCACAGAGTTCATAGGTTTTGTATTAAATTTCATTTAGAAAGAATGAATAAGAATAATATTAGTCCTGAAAGAAATCAATTGAGTGTGCTTGTCATATGTGTAGTTATAAGAGAGAGGAGTGCGGAAAAGGGTACCCAACAATTAATTAAGGTAACCACCAAATAATTACAAGAGTGCCATTAATTTTTTTAACACATTTATCCTCAAAAAAATGTTCAAAATGTCCCCTTCTTCCTCATCTAGGCCTGTCAACGGGTCGGGTCTGGACCCGGACCCGACCCGGACCCGACCCGTTTAGACGGGTATGAGAAACTCAGTTCTGGACCCGAACCCGAATACCCGTTTGCCCGTTTACCCGATTAGTAAATGGGTCGGGTATGATTTTACATGGACCATACCCGTTTGCCCGTTTACCGATTAGTAAATGGGTCAGGACCCGTTTACTCATGATGAGATCGATGTCAGACAAAGATTCAGCAAGATAATATCATGATTATGTTCAAAGGCTATGCTGATTAAAACTGCTAGGCTAGAGACCAAAGTAGGGACACGGTTTCATGAAGATACATGCATGCACTTGAATCAATCAAGCAAGCAGGCAAACGTTTGTGACCAGAAAAATACTTTATGCTGGCCATTTGAAACTATAGCATCTCAAAGGCAAAGAAATGGAGTACCACGGTTTCACAAGTTGTCAATTCTTATCCATCTTGTATGCTAACAATTCAAACTTCCTTGTACTTTCAGAAAGCAGTTGACTGCAAGCAAGAGATTTGAAGCACCAATAGCACCACTTGATCTCACCTAATCACATGACAGATATCAGAATCACAGTCCTCCAACAGCAATCAGAATCAACCTGTTGGCCCAAAGGCCTTCCACTCTAGTTTGATGATGATTAACTCATGTAGTTATGTGTACTAATAATCTTGTGATTTTAGTTTCAGATCATTAATCAAGTTATTAGTTGGTGAAAGCTTCCACACATCTTTCACATGTTGATTCAAGAGCCCGAGCGTCAAAGATCATATATAGCACTTGCTCGGTGGATCAAAGAGTTTTGGATCGAGTCGGCTTGGAGTTTGCGCTCTACAAGAAGACTTCGGTACCATAATTTAGTTTTGTGTTTAGATCCAAATTGTAAAGATTAGAATAGTATGATAATGCTCAAGTTCACAACACACACGTTTCATGTTTTGAATATTGGTTTTGGTTTTTCGGTTTCAGGTTTAACCGATCTTGGTTTTCATGAATAGATAGATCAAAACAAGTTTACATGGTTTAATGTATATATGATTTGTTCTATATACATACATGCTTTAATTTCCTAGACAAACTTAGTTTTGACTCACTTATTCATGTGTTTTATGTTTTGGTATTTTTGACAAAACATATTTTGGAATTAATGACAAAAACATGGATATATATTTGTTTCATGTATATTGGATTTCTATCCATATGCATCATGCTTCAAAGTGTTTAAATATCATGTTTTTATATTTGGAAGAGTTTTGGACAAAACGTATTTTCTATTCAAAATCTAAGTTTTAGAAAATACAATTTTTGGTTTTTGGTAAAATGATTAGACACAAAAATAGTTCATATTGATTGATATTTGAGCTAAACTTTTTACCACATGTTTATATATCAATGCAAAATGATAAAACTATTTTGGTGATTTTTAGAAAAGATAAAAGAATTTTAAAAATGTTTTTAATCCTGTTTTTCTGTTCCAGGCTTCACCAGTCGCCTAGTCTTCTGACCAAGTCGACTTAGCTGAAGTCGGTCGACCGGGGTCGGTCGACCGACGTGCACAGAATTGTGCACGTTTGGCAGACTTGGGACGGTCGACCGTCCGGGTCGACCGAGTCTGAGAACAAAGCTCTCTGTTTGTTTGGGTCGACCGGGGCGGTCGACCGGTAGCTGCCAACGGGCAAAAATTGACCATTGGACGGTCGACCGTCCGGTCGACCGGCAGGGTTATTTTGGCAAAATCTGCTGCCAACGGTTAGTTTCCAGATTTGCCTATAAATACCCCATTTGCAAGAGTTTTTCTCTAAGATTTTTTGTGCGAATTTTTCCCTACTCTCTGGTGTTTTCACAGCAATTAAAAGAAGTTTTTGGATTCAAATTGAACAATCTATTTGGTGTTTTTGCTAGGGTTTGGAATTTCAAAGAAAAGGGTTTTTGGGAAAAAGATTTTGATTCATCTTCTATATCTTTGTTTCAGTTTTTCCCAAGGATTTTCTTTGTGATTTTGATTTCCATCCCATTGGTTTTCTCCACACTTGAGCTAAAATCTACTATCTCTTCTATAGGATCTTTGTGTGAGAGAAAGAAATTGTTTGTGGTTATTGTTTAGACCACCAAGTAAAAAACAATCTTTTTTTGGCTTTGTGCCTTGGGTTGTATCCCTCAAGTTGTGAGGTGATCCTTGTGTTTGCTTTGTGCTAATCCCTCGGATTGTGAGGTGATTGTTTTGTTGGATTGGAGCTTGCCTCAAAGAGGAGGTTGTGGTTGTAAAGAGAGGAGTTGGGTACTCCTTGTGAGAGTCCTAGGTGGACTAGCTAGTGGATTGAAAATCCTTCGTGTGTCGAAGGCGGGGATGTAGAGCTGGGTACTCGAACCTCGTAACATATCTTGTTGTTTGCGCTGATCCATTGACTCTCTCTCTATCTCTCTCTTTACTTTGTGCCTTGCAAATATTCATATTGTGCATTCATTATTGCTTGGCTTGGTTGTGTGTGCATCATTTGTTGATTGCACTTGAGTGTATTGCATTTAGTTTTTTAATTCCGCATTGAGTTCATTAGATTAGCATAATCACCTTTTCACCCCCCTCTAGGTGATCTTTCAATTGGTATCAGAGCTAGCGCTCCTGATATTTAGGTTTAACCACCTAGGAGTGAGATCTTGGTTTGCTTATCTTCATTTGCATTGTTAATTTGCACTCATTTAGTTTACTCTCATGGATAACCCTCCTATGTTTGACCATATTAGACTTGATGTTTGGAAGGTCAATATGAGTAGCCATTTGAAAAGACTAGGACATATAGTTTATCAAGCCTCCACTATGGAATCATTCCCTAATAGTAGCAAGCACAAAAAGGCTAATGCATTAGCACTTAGAACACTTAGAGCATCTCTTAGTGAACATCTTTTACCGGTGTTTAATCATTATGACTCGGCTTTTGCAGTTTGGAGCTTATTGACGTCTCCCGAGCTTCCAAGGATTAGCAACAAGATGAGGAGATCTAAAGAGAGAAAGTCCGAAGAGCATTGCTTCATGGTCCAAGGGAAAAACTCCCTTGAGGTACAATTGGACACTCAATTAGATGATAACTCTAGTTCCTATTGCCATGGTTGTTTTGAAGTTCAAACTTTAAATTTGGAACTTGCTCAAAAACTGAAAATTTATTGGAAAAACACAATCTTTTGAAAGAGGACAATCTTATTTTGAAAATGAATTGAAGGATTTGTGTTCTAATTTTGAATTGGTTTTGCAAGAAAAGGAAGAGATCACTAGTGAACGTGACTCACTAAGATCTCAACTAGACCTTACCCTTGATGAGATTGAGATTTTGAAAAAATAAAAATGATTGTAATGATGTTGTGAAAAACAATGAGGTTTTATCTTCTAAATTGGATTTTGTTTTAAAAGATAACCTTGTTTTGAAAAATAAAATTGATTCTATTACAAAAGAATTGGATTTGGTTTGAAGAAAAATGAATCTTTAAAAATTGATATTGACTCTCATGTGTGCCATGCTAGTATAGCTTCTTCTTCTTATAGCACACCTATGCATGCTCCACTTTATCTTCCTCCATTGAAAATGATATAAATGTTTTGAAGAAAAGTGTTGAATGTTTGGGCTCCACTTTGAGCCAATGCACATTGAATCATTCCCGTTTGGAAACCTGGCTCGCAAGAAACAAGGTCCATCTTTGCATGCACACCTACACGGCATACACATGCTTCCCACGGTCACCAACTTTACACGTATGCTCATGTGTACACATGTACACATTGTGGCCGAAAAGGTCACCTTGCTAGATTTTGTTATGATCGTGTTTATCATGAAATTTAGCAACTAATTTTGTTTGGGTGAGAAAAGCAACTAACCCCTATGGACCCAAAAGAAAATGGGTACCAAAGACCACCTCTATGTTTTTGATGAAGGTGGGAGCACTCGCATCACGTGAGAGTATTGGTGCCTTGAGGTGGATGCGTTCTAAGCTTAAAAGAGAACCATTTGGATGCTTCACTCTCAAGGAGATTTGGTGTTAGGACCACCGTGGTTTGGAGAATTAGAGATGCACCTTCATCGGTTTTGGTATCATTCTCTAACTCCATTTTTATTTGCATGCTTTTCATGTTCATCTATTTATAGCATGCCATGTTTTATTGTTCATTATGTTTATGTCATGTTGATTAGATTAGTGTTATACATGTTTGTTACTTGAGCAACCATGTTTCATATGGATCTATATTTAGTGTTCTCACCTTGTTTAAACTAACATGTTTGCCCTAGATCTAATGCACATGCATAATGATCATGTGGATGTTTATGATTTTTGTTTTGTTGAATCATGTTTTATTGTTTCATGATTAGTATGATATTTGCCATGTTTATTAGATTTATGCTTTACATGATTAGTTGTCGAGACACCCTTGTTTAATATGGACCCATATTTTGTGTTCTCTTTATGTTTTAGCTATCATGTTAATCATAGATCTAATGCACATGTCTTTATCATGCTAATCATAAGGTTGACTATGACTTTGTTTTAATGATTCATGTTTTGATAAATAAACTTGTGTTGTATGATTTCTAATTTTGCCACATGTTTTGATATTTATAGGCTATTATGTATTTCTTGTTTCTAATAGCATGTGGATGTTCTTCATGATCATTTTTATGTCTTTCATGATTGATTGTATCCCGTTTTATGCTTAATGATTTGATTACTTGTTTAGATGTTAGTTTTCATTAAGACTAGAATTTATACTTGCACATGTAGTGGGGACACAAATAAATCTTTATATATGTTTGTGCTTGGATGCTTATTTGTACCCATTAAATGTGCTAGTATAGCCTAGTTTTGATGATTCATGCATTTTAAACTTGTATTCCTACTTTCGGATTTGTTTTATGTGTATGAGTTTTCATTTCATGTATATGTTTATTTTGCCAAACCTTAAGATATACATGTATACCCTTTGAGTCATTTGCCTTTCATGCAAATCTATATATATGGACTCAATTGTGTTTAGGGATATGTATGTATACTTATTGTGTTGACAATTCATACATTATACCTGGAAATGAAATTAGTTTTGGTGAAATTTAGTTTTTCTTGATTTCGTGTTTATTTGTTTAACTTCATGTATATGTCTATCTTATCCAAACTATTGATTATACATGTACATCCTTGAGCCACGTGCCTTCATGCATATACTTTTGTGGACTCATTATGTTTAGGATATGTATGTATACTTTAGTTTGTATATGACATACATATGCTTTGAAGTTTAAATCGTTTGGATGAATTTCATGTTTGCTAAATGATTTCACATTTTTAATGAATCTCTTGTTTTTAAGATGATTTCAATTGGTGATTTCACATCTTAGATGAATTTCATGTTTTCAAGGAATTTCATATGAGCCTAATTGAATATTTCATGTTGATATGTGTCACATTATACTTGTACACTCACTTTATTAGTTTACTCATGATTTGTTTTCATGAGAATTTGAATGAGCTTTATGGACTTTGAGTGTTTAGTGATCATGTGATTTACATGTGTTTCATGAAAAATAATTTTGTTTTATTCCTTACTTGAAGGATTTCGTACTAGTTTTAAAAGTTTTTTCCTATAACTAGTTCGTATTATATCACTATGGTAGAGATTTCAAACAAAACTTACTTTCAAATCTAATTTTTGAAAACCCCTACCATCAATGGGAGGTTGGATGGGAGATCATGTTCATGTATGCCTTATATTGAAAATCATTTAAACTTGAACCTTGATTGGGAGGTAGATTATATGAGATATACATTTGATCTTATTGTTATTTCAATTGAAATTATTGAATTCTTTCAATTGGTATCAATCTTGACATTTCTTGTATACTCATATATATTTTGTATGTATGTATGCTTCATTCCAAGAATATCAATTTCTATTGGTATCTATTTTTCATACATATATATGTTTTATTTGTGCTTATTATATCCATATATCTTTAAGCACAAAATCTTGTTTATGCTAAGCTTGAGTTTCAATTTTGTTTCAATTGATTACTTTTAAATTGGTATCAAGCCTATGCATCATTTTAGTTGGTATTTCATAAAGGGAGAGAAAATTTGATTTTGTCTTTCAATTGGTGATTTCTCAATGGTATTTGATTCCCACTCCCTTACTTTATGATTGAAAATTTCAAATTGATATCATATGTTTAAATGAAAATTATTTACAATTGGTATCAAAATTTTGTTTAGACATTCAAAATTTATTATGTTTAATTTCAATTGATATCAAGATGTTTCATGTGTTTTTGCTTAAAATTGGTATCAATATTTTTGTTTGTTTCCTTTCAATTGGTATCAAGATGCTATTCTTTGATATATTTTCAATTGGTTACCTTAATTGATTGTCACCTCTAATTGACTTTGTTTTTGTTTTAGACAAAAAGAAAATATTATTTTTATTGATTCATTGTTTCGAACAAAAAGGTGGAGAAATATTTATTAATTTTCAATTGATTTGACTTTGCTTTTACCCCTATTGAAGATTGACTCTTTGTATTAAAAAGAGAGAAGATTTGTTTTGTTTTGATTTTTACCCCTTTGTTGATGATTGACAAAAAGGGGAGAAGAATTTGGGTTTATATATGCATGTTTTTGTTTTGCATATATTAAGTTTAATTTAGTTTAATTTTAATTGGATCTAATGCATGTTTTGTAATTGGATGTTTTGTAATTGGATGTTTTGTAATTGGTATCTAGAGTGTAATGGTATCTAGAGCATGTTTTGTTTTAAACATTTTATTGGAATTGGTATCTAGAGCATGTTTTATTTTTGAACATTTCATTGGTATCTAGAACCATTTATTGTTTATGCATAGATATGCATGTTTCATGTTTCATGATTAAGAGCCTTCATTGCACATTCATTATATTTATTTGGTTATGCATGAGATAAGGGGGAGCTTCTTGAAGCTTAACTTTAATCCATGCATATATAACTCCATGAGTTTTGTCATCATCAAAAAGGGGGAGATTGTTGGCCCAAAGGCCTTCCACTCTAGTTTTGATGATGATTAACTCATGTAGTTATGTGTACTAATAATCTTGTGATTTTAGTTTCAGATCATTAATCAAGTTATTAGTTGGTGAAAGCTTCCACACATCTTTCACATGTTGATTCAAGAGCCCGAGCGTCAAAGATCATATATAGCACTTGCTCGGTGGATCAAAGAGTTTTGGATCGAGTCGGCTTGGAGTTTGCGCTCTACAAGAAGACTTGGGTACCATAGTTAGTTTTGTGTTTAGATCCAAATTGTAAAGATTAGAATAGTATGATAATGCTCAAGTTCACAACACACGTTTCATGTTTTGAATATTGGTTTTGGTTTTTCGGTTTCAGGTTTAACCGATCTTGGCTTTCATGAATAGATAGATCAAAATAAGTTTACATGGTTTAATGTATATATGATTTGTTCTATATACATACATGCTTTAATTTCCTAGACAAACTTTGTTTTGACTCACTTATTCATGTGTTTTATGTTTTGGTATTTTTGACAAAACCTATTTTGGAATAATGACAAAAACATGGATATATATTTATTTCATGTATATTGGATTTCTATCCATATACATCATGCTTCAAAGTGTTTAAATATCATGTTTTTATGGGTCGGTTTGGTTGTCGTAACTGGCGTAATTCTAGTTGTAATTGGTAAAGTCTTTCACAATTGTAAATGAGTTTACATGTATGTAAATTTACGGTGTTTGGTTGGAAATATAAAATTATAAAGTGGGAAAGTGTATTGTACTTTACGGTGTTTGGTTGTCGTAATGTATAAGTCGTAAGTGAAAAAGTTGACCACAAAATTAACTATTTTACAATTTTAAAGTTTAATACTGCAATAAATATTAAAAAAGTTAAATATTAAAATTTTTAATATTAATATAAAAAAATTACAAATTTGTATGACCACAAAATTAACTGTAACTGGGCTGTAAGTGAGTGGTAACTGGGTTGCAAGTGAGTGTTAGTTGAGTTACGTAAGTCTTTCACGAATTACGGTCCAAACAAACGCCGTAGTTGTAACTGGTAGTAAGTCATTACGAATACGAAGTTTTACGCGAAACAAACGGCCCCTATATTTGGAAGAGTTTTGGACAAAACGTATTTTCTATTCAAAATCCAATTTTTAGAAAATACAGTTTTTGGTTTTTGGTAAAAAATGATTAGACACAAAAATAGTTCATATTGATTGATATTTGAGCTAAGCTTTTACCACATGTTATATATCAATGCAAAATGATAAAACTATTTTGGTGATTTTAGAAAAGATAAAAGAATTTTTAAACATGTTTTTAATTCTGTTTTCTGTTCCAGGCTTCACAGTCGGCTAGTCTTCTGACCAAGTCGACCTGGCTGAAGTCGGTATAACCAGGTCGGTCGACCGACGTGCACAGAATTGTGCACGGTTTGGCAGACTTGGGACGGTCGACCGTCCGGGTCGACCGAGTCTAAGAACAGAGCTCTCTGTTTGTTTGGGTCGACCCGGGGCGGTCGAACCGGTAGCTGCCAAGGCAAAAATTGACCGTTGGACGGTCGACCGGCAGGGTTATTTTGGCAAAATCTGCTGCCAACGGCTAGTTTTCAGATTTGCCTATAAATTACCCCATTTGCAAGAGTTTTTCTCTAAGATTTTTTGTGGCGAATTTTTCCCTACTCTCTGGTGTTTTCACAGCAATTAAAAGAAATTTTTGGATTCAAATTGAACAATCTATTTGGTGTTTTGCTAGGGTTTGGAATTTCAAAGAAAAGGGTTTTTTGGGAAAAAGATTTTGATTCATCTTCTATATCTTTGTTCAGTTTTTCCCAAGGATTTTCTTTGTGATTTTGATTTCCATCCCATTAGTTTTCTCCACACTTGAGCTAAAATCTACTATCTCTTCTATAGGATCTTTGTGTGAGAGAAAGGAAATTGTTTGTGGTTGTTGTTTAGACCACCAAGTTAAAAAACCAATCTTTGTTTGGCTTTGTGCCTGGGTTGGTATCCCTCAAGTTGTGAGGTGATCCTTGTGTTTGCTTTGTGCTAATCCTCGGGTTGTGAGGTGATTGTTTTGTTGGATTGGAGCTTGCCTCAAGGAGGAGGTTGTGGTTGTAAAGAGAGGAGGTTGGTACTCCTTGTGAGAGTCCTAGGTGGATAGCTAGTGGATTGAAAATCCTTCGTGTGTCGAAGGCGGGGATGTAGAGCTGGGTGCTCGAACCTCGTAACATATCTTGTTGTTTGCGCTTGATCCATTGACTCTCTCTCTATCTCTCTCTCTTTACTTTGTGCCTTGCAAATATTCATATTGTGCTATTCATTATTACTTGCTTGGTTGTGTGTGATCATTTGTTGATTGCACTTGAGTGTATTGCATTTAGTTTTTAATTCCGCATTGAGTTCATTAGATTAGCATAATCACTATTCACCCCCCCTCTAGGTGATCTTTCACAACCCACGGGTCGGGTTAAACGGGTTCAGGACCCGCGAACCCACGGTCCGGGTATGGAAATCTAGGTTTTATACCCGCGGGTAAACGGGTCGGGTATGGTACATCCTTATCGTAATCGGGTCCGGGTATGGTACCACCGGACCCGACCCGAACCCGACCCTTTGACAGGTCTATCATCCTTCCTCCTTTCTTCCGGGCAAGATGACCTTCCTTGCACCGGCACGGCTCCCCTCCCCTCTCGCCTCCCCGACCGCCTCCCCCACGCACCCACACACACTGATCTGCTATTCGGCCAAGTCTTCCCCTCCCTCCTCCTCTGGCCTCCGATTTATAATGAGTCACATACTTACCATACATGCATTTGTAACCAAATACATGCAAGAAACTAAATAATATCCGAACACGTAAACTTGTATCACCAAGACACGTAAGCATCTTATATTTTCAAACAATAAGAGTCGGTCAAGCTTCCTCAAAAAATAAGATGTAAAACTCGATGTACTAGCATATGCCATGCAGAAGAACATGGAGATCTCTCAGTGGTGAATTTACATATGCCACAAATTCCAAGATCCATGGTGGTGTATAAAAAATATTAACCCTTGCATTACACCACCATCCACAAATTACTCAAAATGATGATGATGATGATGATGATGATGATAATGGGCTCGATCTTCTACATGTCAATACTTTTATGAAAATATACTCTTCAAAAAAAATTATAGAAAAAGAATATGAAATACCTAAAAACATTTATACTATGCTATCATCTTTGCATTTGTTTGTGTATAAGCCATTTATAAAGCTAATATAAATTTATAGCTTAATTTATTTGTTTAATCCTTCTAAGCATCCACCTTGTAAACATTTTACATTTATTTTTTTAGTGCACACACATTTGCACGTACCATAAATCTAGTATAATATAAGACACAACAATAACAATGTTGCGTAATTATATATCGGTTCGCTAACGAGTGCCCAAAGTGTGCATTTGGTTCTTTTTGCTGCATAGTGAGCACATTGGTCGCCTTTGTGATAAATGTGAGACGCTCTGAACCCTTGCGTCTTTTCAAGCCAGGGCTGAGGCTGAGCAATCTGTCGTGCGGTGTGATTTTGTTCAAAAAAATGAAAACGCATCGCACCGCTAAGGTCATGATGCGGTGCGGTCCGACTTTAACCGATCGAGGGCGAGCCCCAAGCGAGGAAGAGAAGGGGAAAGGGAGAGGTGGAGGGGAGGGGGGGGGGGAGGAGGGGTAGAGGGGAGAAGCGGTTCGGTTTGATTTACCGCTTCTCAAAAAAATCGGAGCCGAACCGAACCTCGTATCAAACCGCACCGAACAGCGTGGTTCGATCCGGTTTGGTTCGGTTTGGCAGTGAACCGACAGAATGCTCGCCCAAGTCCAAGCAAAAGTCACACTCTTCTCTGGCATTTTGTGGGGATTAGCCAGTCAGTAATCTTCAAATAATCACCCTTGGCCCAAATCCTACAGTGTGCGACTGTCATGCTCCCATGGCGAGTAATTTGCCAGTTGCATCTCTCGTATCCAGGCTTGCCCCAAAGATCATAAGCTTGATCAGGTTCTCAAATTTCCCCCTTCTATTTTGATTGTAATTGACTTTAGAATCAAAACGGTAAGGTTTTTTTATTTGTTTGGGCATATCGTTGTTTTCAAGGGTGTTTTACTTTTGCAACATTTTTACTGTATTTATGAAAATCTTCCTACAAGAATTCTGCATGGGATTCTCAACTCGACATGATTTATGTCGCCCATCAATCTGAAGATCTTGTTCGCGGGTGTTGCTTATTGTTATTGCTGTTATTTGATTTATCCATGCGATTTAAAATGGTTTGCATAATCAGAATGATTCCGAAGAGAATTCTAATAATTGGTCATCTTCAACCTCCACTCTTTCTACAAAACAATAAGACGCGAGATTCTCTACAAATCTCAGAATATCAACTTCATTTTAGATTGAGGGGATAGACTAGAGAGATAGATAGAGTATTATGTTGGCCCAGAGGCCTTCCACTCTAGTTTTGATGATGATTAACTCATGTAGTTATGTTTACTAATAATCTTGTGATTTAGTTTCAGATCACGTAACAAGATATTAGTTGGTGATTGCTTCAACAAGATGAGTTTAGAAGCCTTCACTTGGTGATTCCCGAGTCCGAGCGTGAAGATCATTCATAGCCATGCTCGTTGGATCACGGAGTTTGGACCGAGTCGACTTGAAGATGAAGATCGTCAAGAAGACTTAGGTATCCATAGTTTAGTTTAGTATGTTTTAGATCTATGTGTAAAGATAAGAATAGTTGATATGCTCAAGTGCACAATACACATACACGTTTTGGTTTTGATATTGGTTTTCATGAATAGATTGATCAAAATATGTTTAAATGGTTTATATGTATAGTAGATGTATTCTTTCTATACATGCATGCTTAAACTTTTAAACAAACTTATTTGACTTTCCTATTCATGTATTGAAAAATCCAAGTTTGATAAAATACAAGTTTTGGTTTTTGATAAAAAAATGTTAAGACACAAAAAATAGTTCAAATTGCTTGATATTTGAGTTGAAATTTTTATCATATGTTTATATATCAATGCAAAATGGGTAAAACTATTTTTGGGGATTTTTAGAAGTTTTTAAAGAATTTTTTGAAATATTTTAAAACTGTTTTTCTGTCTCAGAATTTGGCTGCCAGGCTTTAGCAGTCGATCGTGACGGTCGACCGTATTTCAGAGCCGGTCGACCGGTCGGTCGACCGACGTGCACAAGTCCGTGCACGTCTGGCCAGGGACTGGGACGGTCTACCGGGCGGTCGACCGTGAAGAGAGTTTTGCTCTCTTATAATTGCGATCGGCCGGGCGGTCGGCCGGGATGCCCAACAGTCATATTTATGACCGTTGGCGGTCGACCGGGCGGTCGACTGCCAGCCGTCAGGCTGACAGATCAGCCTAACAACTTGTTTCTTGGGGAGCCTATATATACCCCATTTCTTGGGGATTTTGTATAAGATTTTCTAGAGAAAAAATTTTCTTATTCTCTGGTTTTAAAAACAAGTTTTCAAAAGTGTTTAAGTGCCAAAAAGATCAATTTATTTGTTTTAGAGTTTTTGGAAAAATCAAAGAAAATAGAAAAATTGGGAGATTTGTTTTGTCTTCATTTCTATCCTTTACAAAGAGTTTTCCCAAGTATTTTTCTTTGAGTTTTTATTTTTCAAACTCTAATTTTTTCACACTTGAGCTATGTTCTATCCTATTCTTAGGATCTTTGTTTTGTGGAAAAGAGAATTGTTTGAGGTTGATTAAACCTCTAAGTTGTAAACCCTCCTTGTTTGTTGTATCCCTCTTTGGTAGAGGTTGATCGGAGTGATGTTTTGCTCCCTCTTGTGAGAGGTGGAGTTTGGTTGTGTGGCTACGGGCCTAATCCCTCTTCGGTAGAGGTGGATTGTGTTGTATTGCCTCGGTGGCATTGTAAGGTTGAGAGAGGAGTTCGGTACTCCTAGTGGATCAGAAATCCTTCTCGGTGAAGGCGGGGACGTAGAGTTAGAGGCTCGAAGCTCGAAACATATCTTTGTGTTTGCGTTTGATCCATTGCCTCTCAACTCTCTCTCTCTTTACTTTTGTGCATTGCATCATTCATATTGCCATATCTTATTTGCTTGCATTTGTGCCTTGCATATATTCATATTGCCTATTCATATTATATGCTTGGTTGTGTTTGTGTGCCTCACTTATACTTAACCACGAGAGCTTTATATAGCACCTCAACCCTTATCTAGGGAAATCAAGAGGAGTTAGTCCAGAGCCCTTCACGGGGAATTCGGCTACACTTGTTGGTTGTATTAAGTATGTTGCAAAATAGTTTTTAGCTTCCGCATTTAGTTCACTAGATTAGCCATATCACCTATTCACCCCCCTCTAGGTGATTTCAATTGGTATCAGAGCCTACGCTCCTGATACTTTAGGCTTAACATCCTAGGAGTGAGATCATTGTTTGCTAATCTACCATTTTGCATTTGTACATTTGTTTGCTTGCACACATTTAGTTTGCACTCATGGATAGCCCTCCTATGTTTGATATTTCTAAACTTAATATTTGGAAGGTCAAGATGAGTTTCTATTTGAAGACCCTAGGCTTGCATGTCTTTCTTGCCGCTACCAAGAAATGCTATCTTGGTAACCGCAATCATATAGGGGTCAATGCACATGCCCTTGAGGCCATTAGAAGCACGCTATCTAAAGATTATCTTATGCTTGATTCTAATCTTGATTCCGCCTTTGCAGTGTGGAACAAGTTGACAACCACATCCACCTCCAAGCTTCAAATGCCAAATCAACCGGAGGAAACTAGTGGAGAATCCGACTCACAATGCTTCATGGTTTAAGGGAATGACTCCCTTGAGGTACATTCGGAATCTCAACTAGATTGTAATGATTCTAGTTCTTCATGCGATGAATATGTTGATCACAATGCTTTAAATGAAAAACTATCTATTGTGTGAAAAATTAATAGAAAAATATAACATTTTGAAAAAGAAAAGTCTAGGCATTAATAATAAAAATAAAAATTTGATTACTAGACTTGATATTGTTTTGTAAGAGAAAGAAGAGATTTCTAATGAGAGGGATTCATTAAAATCTCAACTTGATCTTGCCCTAAAAGAAAATAAATTTTTGAAAAATAAAAATGATTGTATTGATGTTTTAAAGAAAAATGAAAAACTTGTCTTTAAAACTTGATTTTATTTTAAAAGAGAATGCTGCTTTGAAAAATAAATAATTTCTATTTCAAATGATTTAAATGCTTGTTTGAAGAAGAATGATTGTTTGCAAAATAAGATTGATGCACATGTTTGCCATGCTAGGATAGTATCACACACTTCACCTATTGCATGTTCCACTTCTTCTTTGATTGATAATGATATATCCAAGTTTAGGAAGAGTGTTGATTGTTTGGGCTCCACTTTGAGCCATTGTGCCAAGAGCCATACACGCTTGGAATTTTTGTTTCGCAAGAAACAAGTTCCATCTTTACATACACACCATACACGGCATACACATGCTCTCACGGACACAACCATTACACCATGTATGCTCATGTGTACACTTGTACACATTGTGGACGTAAGGACCACCTTGCTAAATTTTATTATGATAAAATACATGTTTCAAATTTAGCAAATAATTTTGTTTGGGTTAGAGAAGGTACTAACCCCCATGGACCCAAAAAGATATGGGTACCAAAGACCTGTTGGCCGAAGGCCCATCACTCTAGTTTTGATGATGATCAATCATGTAGTTATAGTACTAATGATCTTGTGTTTAATTAGTGACAGATTTATGATCAAGATCTTAGTAGGTGCATAGCTTCAACAAAGGATTTGAAGTCAAGTTTTGGAGCTAGCACGGTTTGATCCAAAAGCCATTGGATCGTGGGGACCAAGTCAAGAAGATGAGAAAGCTTCAAGTGAAGACTTCAAGAAGATGAAGACTTGTGTCTAGGTTTGTTTTTATAAGATTTTGTTTTTAGATAAAATGTAAAGGATAGAATAGTTGGTGGATTGCTCAAGTACATATTCACACACACACTCTTGATAGTTTTGTTTTTACAAAAGATTTTCTATTTTAGAAAATACATGTTTGGTTTTTGGTATTCTAGTTTTATGTTTTAACCAAAACCATGTTTAGTGCTTAATGTCAAAAACATAGATATTTCATCTTGTTTGTGTAGTGGATCATATCCATACACACTATGCTTTAAAAGAGTTTAAAATATCTGTTTTTGTATTTGGTGAAGTTTTGGAAAAGCAAGTTTTGAAAATCAAGTTTGGAAAAATACAGTTTTTATTTAAGCAAATTTTTCCATATTACAAAAATAGTCCAAATCATTTATAACATGCCTTGATTTTGTGCAAGCATGTTTGTTTATCAAAGTATATTGGTAAAACTATTTTTGTAGATTTTTCAGTATTTATGGGATTTTATGTGAACCAAAAAGACCAAGTTTTTAATCCCTTAACATTGTTTACTGGCTTCAGCCGGTCGACCGGGACGGTCGACCGCAGCTTGAAGTCGGCCGATCGTCACGGTCGACCGACGTGCACAGACGTGCACGTCAGTTCTGGCAGGAGGCCGGTCGACCGACCCCGGTCGACCGTCCAGAGAGCTCAGCTCTCTGGAAAGCCCCGGTCGTCCGGGCGGCCGACCGGACAGAGAGACTTGCTCTCTGTATCCTGGCTCGGTCGACCGACCGGTCGACCGATGGCACAACGGTCTGAAATATGACCGTTGGCCGGTCGACCGGGCGGTCGACCGACAGGCCTGACAGACCTCCAACGGCTAGTTTTTGGAGCCCTATTGGGCCATTTGGGGGCTGTTTTGATTAAGATTTTTGGAGACTTTTGTTGGCCCGGAGGCCTTCCTCTCTAGTTTTGATGATGATTAACTCATGTAGTTATGTTTACTAATAATCTTGTGATTTTAGTTTCAGATCATGTAACAAGATATTAGTTGGTGATTGCTTCAAAAAGAGGAGTTTGGAAGCCTTCACTCGGTGATTCCAGTGCCCGAGCATCAAGATCATACCTTTGCACTCGGTGGATCACGTTTGGGATCGAGTCGACTTGAAGATGGAAGATCATCAAGAAGACTTAGGTATCCTAGTTTTAGTTTAGTGTGTTTTAGATTCATGTGTAAAGATAAGAATAGTTGATATGCTCAGTGCACAACACTCACAAGTTTTATGGTTTAGATATGGGTTTTTCGGTTTTTGGTTTAACCAATATTTGTTTTCATGAATAGTTGATCAAAACAAGTTTAATTGGTTTATGTATAGTAGTTCATTCTATACATGCATGCTTAAACTTCTTAGACAAACTTATTTTGACTTTCCTATTCATGTATTGAAAAATCAAAGTTTGATAAAATACATGTTTTGATTTTTGGTAAAAATGTTTATAACACAAAAATAGTTCAAATTGCTTGATATTTGAGTTGAAATTTTTATCACATGTTTATATATCAATGCAAAATGTTAAAACTATTTTTGGGGATTTTTAGAAGAGATAAAGATTTTTAGAAATATGTTTAACTGTTTTTCTGACCCAGTTTCTGACCCAGAACAATGGCTGACAGGCCAGGTCGGCCGACCGCACGGTCGACCGCACCAAGGGCCGGTCGACCTTGCGGTCGACCGACGTGCACAGAGCTGTGCACGTCTGGCAGCACAGTGGGCCGGCCAACCGACCGGTCGATCGGACCAGAGAGCTTTGCTCTATGTATCTGGGCGGTCGACTGGATCAGAGAGTCTGCTCTCTGTATCTGGGCGGTCGGCCGGACGGTCGACCGAGTTTGCCCAACGGTCATATTTATGACCGTTGTCGGTCGACCGGGCGGCCCACCGCCAGCCTGTCAGGCTGCCAGATCAGCCTAACGGCTAGTTTCTTTTGGGCCTATAAATACCCCATCTCTTTAGGGTTTTAGATAAGATTTTAAGAGCCAAAATTTCTCTGATATACAAGTGTTTTAAACAAGTTTTCAAAAGTGTTTTTGTGCCAAAAAGATTCATCTTATTTGTTTAAGTGTTTTGTTATTTTCAAAGGAAATAGGTATTTGGGAAATTGTTTTATTGTTGTTCATTTCAATATCTATTTGGTATTTTTCCAAGAGTATTTTTTTGATCAAAACACTTAGTTTTCCACACTTGAGCTATCATCTATCCTAGTCTATTAGGATCTTGTTTTGTGAAAAAGAGAGATTGTTTGTGGTTGAAAGAAACCACTAGTTGTACAACCTTGCTTTTGTTGTATCCCTCTTTGGTAGAGGTTGATCGGAGTGGTATTGGTTTGGATCCCTCTTCGGTAGAGGTGATTGTGTTTGTTGTTGGCTACGAGCCTTATCCCTCTTCGGTAGGGGTGGATTGTGGTTGTATTGCCTCGGTGGCATTGTAAGGTTGAGAGAGGAGTTCGGTACTCCTTTAGTGGATTAGAAATCCTTCTCGGTGAAGGCGGGGACGTAAAGTTAGGGGCTCGAACCTCGAAACATATCATTGTTTTTGTGTTTGATCCATTGCCTCTAAACCCTCTCTCTCTTTTATTTGTGCAAAGCATCATTCATATCATTCATATCTATTTGCTTGTGTTGTCCTTGCATTGATTCATATTGCCTATTCATTATATGCTTGGATTACTTGTGTGTGCCTCACTTATCTTAACCACAAGAGCTTCACATAGCACCTCAACCATATTTAGGGGAATCAAGAGGAGTTAGTCCAGAGCCCTTCACGGGGAATTCGGCTACACTTGTTGGTTGTATTAAGTGTTTGTGCAAATTTTGTTGGCCCAAGGTTACAATCACCCATGATTAGTGTATTTTGATGATTACAAAACATATTAGTTATTTGTACTAATAACATTTGTTGTTTAAGTGTGTTTCAGATTTCTATTCATTCTAGAAGTCTTCTCTCACAAATACAAGGATTTGGACTCAAGTCAACTCCAATTGGGCTCAAGGAACAAGTGTTGAAGATCATATGAAGAAGCCTATTGAAGATCTTGAAGTCTTAGAATCATTGTAAGAAATAGAATGTTAAAGTTTGAGTATATGAAATTTGGCTCTAGGATTTGCACACACATTTGTTTCATATATTTCCTATGTTTTAAAAATGGTTATTTCTAAGTTTTATGCCTTAATTATATATACATGTAGCAAAAGCTTTATATCTTGAAAATCTTGTATAAAACATGTGTATAAACTATTTTCTGCATAATACTTAGCTATATGTAATTTTAAAATATTTCTCAAAATTTTTCTAACTCAAAAACCAGCCCAATTTTTCAGTTTCAGGCAACTCCGGCCGACCGGCTCGGTCGACCGGCGATGTGTCTGGACATGCACTGTTCGTGCATGTCTGTCGGTCGACCGGACCGGTCGACCGACGGAGAGCAAATTGCTCACAGTTTGTTTCGGTCGACCGGACCGGTCGACCGGAAGAAGGAAACTGTGTTTCCTCTTTTGGGTCGGTCGACCGAGAGCCAACGGCTCTTTGCAAGCTGGCCTTGCGGTCGACCGGACCGGTCGACCGCCAAGCCTGCTATAGCCTAACGGCTCTTTCCTCTTTGGGCTATTCTGAAAAACTGTTTTTGTTTTCAGCTTTAACAGATTTTTGGAGAGTTGTTGGGGAGCTTTTCAGAGAAAATAAGACCAAAAGAAATTGTTTTTAACTTATTTTTAACCCTATAAATAGAGGAGAAGTCTCTCTTGCATATCACTAAGAAAAATCCTCAAGTTTGTATTGTTTTCAAAAGAGAAAAGAAAAGAGTTTAAAGCTTTCATTCCAATTCTTTTTGAGCTTGTTTTTCAGTTGTGTTTGATTACTAATATCACTCTACAACTGAAGTTTTTCTCACCTCACTTCATAGAGCCAAAAATCCTATACTCATTCTATAGTGAAGTTGTAATAGAAGTGAGAGTGTTTGTAAAAGAGTTTGAGAAAAAGTGTAGTGATCTTGTTGTGATCACTTGGTTCTTGTAATCCTTTCCTTGTGGAGCAACCTCTTCGGTAGAGGTCCTTTGTACTCGGTGGAGCTCGGTGCTCGGTCTTCGGTAGACCAAATTGTAAAGGCGTCCTCGGTGGATAGTGGAAACCCTTCACGGAGGTGAAGGCGGGGAGTAGAGCGGTGGCTCGAACCTCGAAACAAATCACTTTGTTTGCGATTGCCTTTGCGTCTAATTCTTGCTTTACTTTTCAATAGCTCCTTATTGCTTTCTATTGCATACTTGTGATATTGTTTAATTTTCTTGTGCTACTATTTGCTTGCTTGTAATTCTTGCCATATATCATTGTGTTTGCATCATTCTTCATATCATCTATTTCATACTTGTGTGTGCCAATCCCGTACTCATCCAACAAGAGCTTCACATAGCGCCTCAACCCATATCAAGGGGAATCAAGAGGAGTTTAGTCTAGAGCCTCGCAAGAGGAATTCGGCTACACTTGTTGAATTGTACTAAGTTGAGCCTCACTTGTTTTAGGTTCCGCATTTAGAGAGTTAAAATTTTTAAGATTAGCAATCACACCTATTCACCCCCCCCTCTAGGTGTTTTTCAATTGGTATCAGAGCTTGGACTCTAGGATTTGGTCTAACAACCTTAGAGAAGATCCTAATTTGCTAATCATTTCATTCATATTCATATAGTAAAAATGGCCGATGGAATTAAGACCCCTCCTAAGTTTGATGGACTTAACTTTCCCATATGGAAAGTTAAGATGACCGTGTTTTTGCAATCTCTAGGTAGCCGAGTTGCAAAAGCCGTGACTAAGTCCTTTAGTGTACCCCCGGTGACGAATCCACTTGGTCCGAAATAGAGACTAAGGAATTCGATGCCAATGCCAAAGCTCACTATGCACTTCTACAAGCCCTTAATGATGATGACATTTCTAGGGTTATTCATTGCAAATCCGCATATGAGATTTGGTCACACTTGATAGTCACTCATGAGGGGACCTCACAAGTAAAGAAGGCTAAGATTGACTTTCTTCGGTCCCAATATGAAACATTTAGCATGCAAGAAAATGAAACCATAGATGATATGGTTACAAGATTTACCAAGATTACTAATGGACTCTCTTCTTTAGGTGAAAATATCAACAATGATCAAAGAGTAAGGAAGATCATCCGGGCTCTTCCTCCTTCATGGGAAGTTAAAGCAACAACCTTGAAGGAACTCAACGACAATGAAGAGATGGAGCTTATAGGTCTCATTGGGAACCTCAAAACCCATGAGATGGAAAGGAAAGCAAGGGAGGATATGGCTCCTTCCAAAAAGAAGACTATCGCCTTCAAGAGTCAAGCTACACACTCCGATGAAGATGATGAAGAAGAAGATGATGAGGAGCTCTCACTCCTTATTAAGAATGTCCGGAGGATGTACAATAAGGCGAAGTACCAAGGTAGATGAAGATGGCAAGGAGGCAAAGAAGAAAGGAAGATTGTGTGCTTCAATTGCCAAAGACCGGGACACATTGTGGCGGAGTGTCCGGACAAAGCTAAGCCCTCCACATCAAAGAAGCCCTACAAGAAGAAGGCTATGAAGGCAACTTGGGATTCAGAGACCGAATCCGAGGAGGAAATAGACACCGCCAACATGTGCTTCATGGCTAATGAAGGCACAAGCAAGGTAACCTCTTTCCCTTCTCATGATAATGAACTTTCTATGGATGTGTTAGAAGAGGCTTTTGTTGAGTTGTCACAAAACTATGATTTCTTAAAGAAAAAGTATCTTAAAATGAAAAAGGATAATGAATCTTTAAGTCTTCAAGTTTTTACTCTTACAAAAGAAAAAGATGATTTGGTTTCCACTTTGGCCACTACCAAAAATGATTTTGAAAAATATAAGATTTCTTGCAAAGGTAAGGCCCCACTAATTGATTCTAATGAAGTTTCTATGCTTAAAGAAAGATTAGACTCATTAAGTGTTGTTTTGAAAGATTGTGAGTTTAACAAAAAGAAAATTGAGGCTATGTTTCCTAAGAAACAAGCCCCAAAGAAAAATGCTCATGCTCATGTTCATGTTCATGCTACACAACCTAAACAACATGGCAAAACCCCAAAACATGCTCACACTACACATGCACATCATGCATTCATGTATGGTAGAGTGTTCTCATGTTCACATTGTGGACGGAAAGGGCACTTAGCCAATTTTTGCTATGATAGATTAAACGTTTCACGTCATAATGTTTGAGTTCGAGGCACTAACTTTAAAGGACCCAAGAAAGTTTGGGTACCAAAATCAACAATTATGTTAAATGATGTAGGTACTTTCCAAATCCCAACGACGTAGAGGATTGTGGTATCTTGATAGCGGTTGCTCAAGGCACATGACTTGGGACATCAACAACTTTGCAACCCTATCAAGATATCATGAAGGTGGCACCGTCACCTTCGGAGATGACGCCAAGGGTAAAATCATTGGTATTGGTAATGTAAAACTTGGCACCTCTCCTTTAATTGAAAATGTAGTTTTAGTTGATGGCCTCAAGCATAATCTCTTGAGTGTTAGTCAACTTTGTGATAAAGGTTTTGATATTGTTTTTGATAATGTTTCTTGTAAAGTAATTGATAGAACTTCTAATGTTTGTGTATTTTCCGGTTTTCGTGAAAGTAATGTTTATATGATTGATATGTTAAATATGTCTTGTAATATTACTTGTTTGAAAGCCCTCGATGATGACTCTTGGTTGTGGCATAGGAGATTAGGGCATATTTCTTTTGATCACATTTCTAGGTTAAACACAAAGGAAATGGTGAAAGGTATTCCTTGCTTGAATTTTGAAAAAGACCGAGTTTGTGACGCATGTCAATTTGGGAAACAAACTAAGTCTTCTTTCAAGTCAATTAAGGATATCATGACATCACGTCCTTTGGAGTTAATCCATATGGATCTTTTTGGCCCTACACAAACCAAAAGTCTAAGTGGGAATAGATTTGCTTATGTTTTGGTTGATGACTTTTCAAGATTTACTTGGGTTTTCTTTCTTGAACATAAAAGCCAAGCATTTTCGTATTTCCAAACTTTTAAGAAAAGAGTTGAAAAAGAAAAAGATGTTTCGATTTTGAGAATAAGAAGTGATAGAGGAGGTGAATTCATTAACCAACCCTTTACCACTTTTTGTGATGAACATGGAATAAAGCATGAACTTTCTTGTCCTAGAACTCCACAATAAAATGGAGTAGTTGAACGAAAAAATAGAACATTACAAGAGATGGCTAGGACAATGCTAAGTGAATATGGTCTACCACATTATTTGTGGACCGAGGCCGTAAATACATCATGCTATATATCAAATCGTGTTTTCTTGTGCAAAAATACTACTAAAACTTCTTTTGAAATGTATTTTTCTAGAAAACCTAATGTTTCCTATTTTAAAGTTTTTGGTTGCAAATGTTTTGTTTTAAACACAAAAGATAATTTAGGAAAGTTTGATGCTAGATCTTATGAGGCTATTTTTGTAGGTTACTCAAACACTAGTAAGGCTTATAGAGTTTTCATTATATCATCATTGACTATTGAAGAGTCTATTCATGTTAAGTTTGAGGAATCTAACAAGTTTGTTAAGAATGTTGTAGAAATAGATGCATTGGATGAAGGTTTGGAGAAAGTGACCTTGGAGGATGCTTCTACTATGGGAGACAAACCAAAGGATGATGAAGGAAGCAAAGCTAAGGTGGAAGAGGCACAAGAAAATGAAAATCAAACACATGAGGTGGAGCCTACTCAACCACTACCAAAGGATTGGAGATACAATCCACATCATCCAAGGACCTCGTCATAGGTGAAGTATCAAAAGGGGTAACTACTCGCTCTAGACTTCATGACTATTGTGGTAACTATGCATTCATTTCTCATATTGAACCCAAAAATGTCCTCGAAGCCGAGGCCGATTCATATTGGTTGCTAGCCATGCAAGAGGAGCTCAATCAATTTGAGCGCAATCAAGTTTGGCACCTTGTTCCTAGGCCCCACGATAGACCAACAATTGGTACTAAGTGGATCTTTAAGAACAAGTTGGATGAATCGGGTAATGTAGTTAGAAACAAGGCTAGGTTAGTTGCCCAAGGTTACACTTAAATCGAAGGGATCGATTTTGAAGAAACCTTTGCACCCGTAGCACGGCTTGAAGCCATACGGATGACACTAGCATTTGCCTCATATAAAGATTTCAAATTGTTTCAAATGGATGTTAAAAGTGCTTTTCTAAATGGATTTATTGAAGAGGAGGTGTATGTTGAACAACCCCCCAGGTTTGTTGATTCTACACATCCGGATTTTGTTTTTAAACTAGATAAAGCTCTTTATGGTTTAAAACAAGCCCCTAGGGCTTGGTATGAAAGACTTTCTTCATTTTTGATTTCAAATGGTTTTAAGAAAGGTAAAATTGACACAACATTGTTTACTAAACATGTAGAAAAAGATATTCTTATTGTGCAAATTTATGTAGATGATATTATTTTTGGTTCTACTAATGAATCTCTTTGCAAAGCTTTTGAGTCATGCATGAAGGATGAATTTGAAATGTCTATGATGGGGGAACTCAACTATTTCCTTGGACTCCAAATCAAGCAAAAGAAGGATGGGATCTTCATCAATCAAGCCAAGTACACAAAGGAACTAATCAAAAGGTTTGGGCTTGAAGGATCGAAAGTAAGCAAAACTCCCATGGCGACAACTACAAAGCTTGACAAGGATGAACAAGGTAAAAGTGTAGACATTAAATTATATCGTAGCATGATTGGTAGCTTGCTTTATTTGACGGCTAGTAGGCCGGATATCATGTTTTCCGTTTGTCTTTGTGCACGTTTTCAATCTTGTCCTAAAGAATCTCACATAATTGCGGTTAAACGCATAATTAGATACCTTAAGGGCACTATTGAAATGGGTTTGTGGTATCCTAAAACCGGATTATTTGAAATGAAGAGTTTTTCGGATGCCGACTATGCGGGTTGTAGGGTAGATAGGAAGAGCACAAGTGGAACATGTCAATTCTTAGGTAATTGTCTTGTATCTTGGTCTTCCAAAAAGCAAAATTCGGTAGCCCTATCAACCGCCGAGGCGGAGCATGTTGCAGCCGGAGCTTGTTGTGCACAAGTTCTTTGGATGAAACATACTCTCCTTGACTATGATTTACACTTTGATCATGTTAAAATATTTTGTGATAATACTAGTACTATTCACATGACAAAGAATGCAAATCAACATAGTAAAACCAAACACATTGACATTAGGTATCACTTTCTTAGAGATCATTATGAGAAAAGTGATATTGAGATTGATTATGTTTCTACCGATTTTCAACTTGCCGATATTTTTACTAAACCTCTAGATTATGCTAGATTTTCTTTTATTTGTGGTGAGTTGAATGTTTGCATTATGGATTCTTAAAAATACAATTGGTATTTTAACCCTTTTTGATGTATGACAAAAAGGGGGAGAATAAGTTTAAGGAGTTTGATATTTTGAATTTGAATAAGTTTAAGAAGTTTAAGAGTTTGATATTTTGAACTTGTTTGCGTTTGTTAAGTTTGTTTATTTAAGTTTTTGACAAGGAGTTTGATATTTTGAATTTGAATAAGTTTAAGAAGTTTAAGAGTTTGATATTTTGAACTTGTTGAGTTTGTTAAGTTTGTTTATTTAAGTTTTTGACAAAACTATTTTGCCTTGAATGCTTTATGTATTGTGCTTCCATAGTCAAATTTTTATACATAGCATTATTTGAGGGGCAGTTTTTCAAACTCATCTTCCATGTTTATTTAAATAACCTATATGTTTTGTCATCATCAAAAAGGGGGAGATTGTTGGCCCAAGGTTACAATCACCCATGATTAGTGTATTTTGATGATTACAAAACATATTAGTTATTTGTACTAATAACATTTGTTGTTTAAGTGTGTTTCAGATTTCTATTCATTGTAGAAGTCTTCTCTCACAAATACAAGGATTTGGACTCAAGTCAACTCCAATTGGGCTCAAGGAACAAGTGTTGAAGATCATATGAAGAAGCCTATTGAAGATCTTGAAGTCTTAGAATCATTGTAAGAAATAGAATGTTAAAGTTTGAGTATATGAAATTTGGCTCTAGGATTTGCACACACATTTGTTTCATATATTTCCTATGTTTTAAAAATGGTTATTTCTAAGTTTTATGCCTTAGTTTATATATACATGTACCAAAAGCTTTATATCTTGAAAATCTTGTATAAAACATGTGTATAAACTATTTTCTGCATAATACTTAGCTATATGTAATTTTAAAATATTTCTCAAAATTTTTCTAACTCAAAAACCAGCCCAATTTTTCAGTTTCAGGCAACTCCGGCCGACCGGCTCGGTCGACCGGCGATGTGTCTGGACATGCACTGTTCGTGCATGTCTGTCGGTCGACCGGACCGGTCGACCGACGGAGAGCAAATTGCTCACAGTTTGTTTCGGTCGACCGGACCGGTCGACCGAAAGAAGGAAACTGTGTTTCCTCTTTTGGGATGGTCGACCGGACCGGTCGACCGGGCGCCAACGGCTCTTTGCAGCTGTGCTGGCGGTCGACCGGACCGGTCGACCGCCAGGCCTGCAACAAGCCTAACGGCTCTTTCCTCTTTGGGCAGTTCTGAAAAACTGTTTTTATTTTCAGCTTTAACAGATTTTTGGAGAGTTGTTGGGGAGCTTTTTCAGAGAAAATAAGACAAAAAGAAATTGTTTTTAACCTATTTTCTAACCCTATAAATAGAGGAGAAGTCTCTCTTGCATTTCACTAAGAAAATCCTCAAGTTTATGTTGTTTTCAAAAGAGAAAAGAAAAGAGTTTTAAAGCTTTCATTCCAATTCTTTTTGAGCTAGTTTTTCAGTTGTATTTGATTGCTAATATCACTCTACAACTGAAGTTTTTTTCTCACCACACTTCATAGAGCCAAAAATCCAATACTCATTCTATAGTGAAGTTGTAATTCAAGTGAGAGTGTTTGTAAAAGAGTTTGAGAAATAGTGTAGTGATCTTGTTGTGATCACTTGGTTCTTGTAATCCTTTCCTTGTGGAGCAACCTCTTCGGTAGAGGTCATTTGTACTCGGTGGAGCTCGGTGCTCGGTCTTCGGTAGACCAAATTGTAAAGGCGTCCTCGGTGGATAGTGGAAACCCTTCACGGAGGTGAAGGCGGGGACTAGAGCAAGTGTGCTCGAACCTCGAAACAAATCATCTTGTTTGCGATTGCCTTTGCGTCTAATTCTTGCTTTACTTTTCAATAGCTCCTTATTGCTTTCTATTGCATACTTGTGATATTGTTTAATTTTCTTGTGCTACTATTTGCTTGCTTGTAATTCTTACCATATATCATTGTGTTTGCATCATTCTTCATATCATCCATTTCATACTTGTGTGTGCCAATCCCGTACTCATCCAACAAGAGCTTCACATAGCGCCTCAACCCATATCAAGGGGAATCAAGAGGAGTTTAGTCCAGAGCCTCGCAAGAGGAATTCGGCTACACTTGTTGAATTGTACTAAGTTGAGCCTCACTTGTTTTAGGTTCCGCATTTAGAGAGTTAAAATTTTTAAGATTAGCAATCACACCTATTCACCCCCCCTCTAGGTGTTTTTCAAATTTGTTTTAGCTTCCGCATTTAGCGCATTTAGTTTCTAGATTAGCACTTACACCTATTCACCCCCCTCTAGGTGTTTTTCAATTGGAATCAGAGCCTACGCTCCTGATACTTTAGGCTTAACATCCTAGAAGTGAGATCCTTGTTTAGCTAATCTACATTTGCATTTGCTTGTTTGCACTCATATAGTTTGGACCCATGGACTTCATGACCCCACCTATGTTTGACCCTTCCAACATCATTGTTTGGAAGACTAGGATGTCCATCTATTTACAAACCCTAGGTTATAAGGATCACCTTGCCATTACCAAGGAATCCTTCCTTAGTGATAGCAATCATATAGGGGCCAATGCACAAGCCCTTGAGGCCATTAGAAGCACGCTTTCAAAAGCATATCTTATGCTTGTTTCTAATCTTGATTCCGCTTTTGCAGTGTGGAACAAGTTGACAACCACCACCACCTCCGAGCTTCAAATGCAAATCCAACAAGAAGAGGAATCTAGTGGAGATGAATCCGAGCCACAACAATGCTATACGGTCCAAGGGATGACTCCCTTGAGGTACACTCGGAAACCTACTTAGATGATGTTGATGATGCTAGCTCGTCATTTGATGATCATGATTATATGGATGCCAATGCTTTGAATGAAGAGTTATCTATTGTTTGTGAAAAATTATTTGAAAAATATAAAATTTTGAAAAAGAAAAGTCTAGGCCTTAATAATGATAATAAAAATTTGATTTCTAGACTTGACATTGCTTTGCAAGAGAAAGAGGAGATTTCTAATGAAAGGAATTCATTGAAATCTCAACTTGAACTTGTTTTAAAAGAAAATGAGTTTTTGAAAAATAAAAATGATTGTGATAATGTGTTAAAGAAAAATGAGTTTTTGTCTTCAAAAGTTGAATTCGTTTTAAGAGATAATGATTCCTTGAAAAGGGAAATTGTTTTTATTACAAAAGAATTAGAAATTTGTTTAAATAAAAATAAATCTTTAAAAAATGATATTTCTTCACATGTTTGCCATGCTAGGGTAGTTTCACCTAGATCACCCTTTGCATGCTCCACTTTATCTTCAAGTGTTAAAAATAATATAAATGTTTTGAAGAAAAGTGTTGATTGTTTGGTCTCCACCTTGAGCCAATGTGCCAAGAGCCACACACGTTTGGAATCCTTGTTTCAAAAGAAGCAAGTTCCATCTACGCATGCACACCCATCACGGCATACGCATGCTCCTCACGGACACCATCACACGTTGTATGCTCATGTGTACACATGTACACATTGTGGACGTAAGGGCCACCTTGCTAAATTTTGTTTTGATAGATTACATGATGTAAATTTAGCAAATAAGTTTGTTTGGGTTAGGAATGATACTAACCCCCATGGACCCAAAAAGTTGTGGGTACCAAAGACCACCCCTCTTGTTTATGATGTAGGTGTGGGCTCTCACATGATGTAAGAGTAGCGGTACCTTAGAGTGGATGCATTCCGAGCTTCATGGAAATCGATTGGATGCATCTCTTTCAAGGAAGGTTTGGTGGAGATGACCACCATGTTTTGGAGACAGGGAGAGTTGCTTCTTCGGTTTTGGTGACAATCCTTTACTCCCGTTTTAATTTACATGCTTTTCATGTCATTGATTTATAGCATGTCATGTTTTATTGTTCATTATGCCTATGCCATGTTTATTAGAATAGCGATATACATATCTAATTTTTTGAGACACCCATGTTTATATGGATCTATCTTTAGTGTTCTCACCTTGTTTTAAACTAATATGTATGTCCTAGATCTAATGCACATGCATATACATAATGATCATATGGATGTTTATGATCTTGTTTTGATGCTTCATACAAGTATATACCTACTCTTAATGATTTATATCGTGTTTTTATGCTTCATGATTTGATTACATGTTTAGATGTTAGTTTTCATTAGAACTAGTATATATATTTGTGCATATAGTGGGCCACAAATAAATCTATATATGTTTGAGCTTGAATGCTTATTTGAATCCATTAGATGTGCTAGTATAGTCTAGTTTTGATGATCCATGCATTTTAAACTTGTATTCTCATTTTGGTTTTGTTTTATGATCATGTGTTTTCATTTCATGTATATGTCTATTTTGTCAAACTTTAAGATATACATGTATAACCCTTGAGTCATTTGCCTTTCATGCAAATCTATACATATGGACTCAATTGTGTTTAGGGATATGTATGTATACTTTTTGTGTTGACAAATCATACATATACCTTGAAATGAAATTTGTTTTAATGAAAATTTAGTTTATCATGTTCTCCATGTGTTTATATTTAACTTCATGTATATGTCCATTTTATCCAAATTATTGTTATACATATACATCCCTTTTGAGCCACGTGCCTTCATGCATATATCTTTGTGGACTCGTTGTGTTTGGATATGTATGTATACTTTAATTTGTATAGGACATACATATGCCTTGAAGATTAAATAAGTTTTGATGATTTTCATGTTTTCATGTTTCAAGGAATATTGAGCTTATTGTCCATCGTTCATGATTATGATCTTCACATCTTATTTGTACACTCACATTTATCGTTTACTCATGTTTTATTTTCATGAGTCATATTTATGCTTAATTGATTATGAGTGTTGACTATTTTGTGAATTTCATGTTTATGAAAAATAATTTTGTTTTATTTCTTACTTGAAGGATTTCGTACTAGTTTACAAATTTTTCATTTAATTAGTTGCAATATTCTTCATTTTGGTAGAGTTTTCAACACACTTTACTTTTCAAATCTAATTTTTGAAAACCCCTACCATCAATGGGTGGTTGGATGGGAGATCATGCTCATGTATGCTTTACAGTGAAAATCATTTTAAACTTGAACATGAATGAGTGATAGTTATATGAGATATACACTTGATCATTATTGTTGTTTCAATTGGTATCATTGAATTCTTTCAATTGTTATCAATATTGACATTTTTGTATACTCATATATTTTTTGTATATGTATGCTTGCACTTCAAAGAATATCAATTTCAATTGGTATCTATTCTTCATACATATATATGTTTGTGTTTATGCTAAGCTTGTGTTTCAATTTTGTTTCAATTGATTAGTTTTCAATTTCTTTTCAATTGATATCTCATTTCAAGCCTACGCATTGTTTTAGTTAGTATTTCATAAAGGGGGAGAAAATTTGTTTTTATATTTCAATTGGTATTTGATTTCCACTCCCTTACTTTATGAATAGAAAATATTGAATTTCCATTTTGGTATCATTTGCTCTTAATGAACAATTATTTCAATTGGTATCAAGATGTTGCTTTCATTGGTATCAAGAGGCACTTCATTGACATATTTTTAATTGGTATCATGTTTTAAGTCACCCCTTATTGACTTTGTTTTTGTTTTAGACAAAAAGGGGGAGAACATTGTTTTTATTGACCCTTTTGTTGATTCATTATTCCGAACAAAAAGGGGAAGAAAAATTTATTGATTTGTTTTTGCTTTTACCCCTATATTGATGATTGTTTCTTTGTAGTAAAAAGGGAGAGAAGATTTTGTGTTGTTTTGATTGTTTACCCTTTTGTTGATGATTGACAAAAAAGGAGGAGAAAGATCTTGAGTTGGTATATGCATATTTATGTTTTGCATATATTAAGTTTAATTTAGTTTAAGTTTATTTGGTATCTAGAGCATGTTTTGTTTTTGACAATTTCATTGGTATCTAGAACCTTTTATTGTTTATGCATATCCATTCATGTTTCATGTTTAATATTCATTGCATATTTATGTTTATTTGTTTATGCATGAGTTAAGGGGGAGCTTCTTTGAAGCTTAACTTTAATCCATGCATATATAACTCCATGAGTTTTGTCATCATCAAAAAGGGGGAGATCGTTAGCCCGGAGGCCTTCCTCTCTAGTTTTGATGATGATTAACTCATATAGTTATGTTTACTAATAATCTTGTGATTTTAGTTTCAGATCATGTAACAAGATATTAGTTGGTGATTGCTTCAAAAAGAGGAGTTTGGAAGCCTTCACTCGGTGATTCCAGTGCCCGAGCATCAAGATCATACCTTTGCACTCGATGGATCACGTTTGGGATCGAGTCGACTTGAAGATGGAAGATCATCAAGAAGACTTAGGTATCCTAATTTTAGTTTAGTGTGTTTTAGATCCATGTGTAAAAATAAGAATAGTTGATATGCTCAAGTGCACAACACTCACAAGTTTTATGGTTTAGATATTGGTTTTTCGGTTTTTGGTTTAACCAATATTTGTTTTCATGATTAGTTGATCAAAACAAGTTTAATTGGTTTATGTATAGTAGTTTCATTCTATACATGCATGCTTAAACTTCTTAGACAAACTTATTTTGACTTTCCTATTCATGTATTGAAAAATCAAAGTTTGATAAAATACAAGTTTTAATTTTTGGTAAAAATGTTTAAACACAAAAATAGTTCAAATTGCTTGATATTTGAGTTGAAATTTTTATCACATGTTTATATATTAATGCAAAATGTTAAAACTATTTTTGGGGATTTTTAGAAGAGATAAAAGATTTTTAGAAATATGTTTAACTGTTTTTCTGACCCAGTTTCTGACCCAGAACAGTGGCTGACAGGCCAGGTCGGCCGACCGCACCAAGGGCCGGTCGACCTTGCGGTCGACCAACGTGCACAGAGCTGTACACGTCTGGCAGCACAGTGGGCCGGCCGACCGACCGGTCGACCGGACCAGAGAGCTTTGCTCTCTGTATCTGGGCGGTCCACCGGATCAGAGAGTCTGCTCTCTGTATCTGGGCGGTCGGCCGGACGGTCGACCGAGTTTGCCCAACGGTCATATTTATGACCGTTGGCGGTCGACCGGGCGGCCCACCGCCAGCCTGTCAGGCTGCCAGATCAGCCTGACGGCTAGTTTTCTTTTGGGCCTATAAATACCCCATCTCTTTAGGGTTTTAAATAAGATTTTAAGAGCCAAAATTTCTCTGATATACAAGTGTTTTAAACAAGTTTTCAAAAGTGTTTTTGTGCCAAAAAGATTCATCTTATTTGTTTTAAGTGTTTTGTTATTTTCAAAGGAAATAGGTATTTGGGAAATTGTTTTATTGTTCTTCATTTCAATATCTATTTGGTATTTTCCCAAGAGTATTTCTTTGATCAAAACACTTAGTTTTTCACACTTGAGCTATCATCTATCCTAGTCTATTAGGATCTTATTTTGTGAAAAAGAGAGATTGTTTGTGGTTGAAAGAAACCACTAGTTGTACACCCTTGCTTTTGTTGTATCCCTCTTTGGTAGAGGTTGATCGGAGTGGTATTAGTTTGGATCCCTCTTCGGTAGAGGTGATTGTGTTTGTTGTTGGCTACGGGCCTTATCCCTCTTCGGTAGAGGTGGATTGTGGTTGTATTGCCTCGATGACATTGTAAGGTTGAGAGAGGAGTTCGGTAATCCCTTGTGTTTGCGATTGCTCACTCTCTCTCTCTCTCTTTGTCTCTTGTTTGTATCTTGCATGTTATTATTGTCATTACATTTATATGCTTGATATATTGTGTGCTCATATTGTATATGCTTGGGTTTTTTTGCTAACACTTGTATTCAACCAAGAGAGCCAACGCTGCACCTCAACCCTTATCTAGGGGAATTTAAAGGAGTTAGTCTAGAGCCCTTCACGGGGAATTCGGCTATACTCTTGTGTTATACGTGGTGTTTAGTGTAATAAGTTTTATTTGGTCATAATAGTTTGTACTTCCACATTATTTGGCATTAAGTGACCATTAGATTAGCCATCACCTATTCACCCCCCTAGGTGATTCTACAAGACCACCCCTCTTGTGTTTGATGTAAGTGTGGGCTCTCACATGACGTGAGAGTAGCGGTACCTTGAGGTGGATGCGTTCCGAGCTTCATGGAAATCATTTGGATGCATCACTTTCAAGGGAAGTTTGGTGGGAGGACCACCTTGGTTTGGAGAACTAGAGCGGTGCCCTCATCGGTTTTGGTATCGATCTCTACCTTCCGTTTATGTTTGCATGTTTTTCATGTCTTTGATTCATAGCATGTCATGTTTTATTGTTCATTATGCTTATGCCATGTTTATTAGATTAGTGATATACATAGTTAGTTATTTGAGACACCTATGTTCTATATGGATCTATATTTATGTGTTCTCACTTTGTTTTTAACTAATATGTATGTCCTAGATCTAATGCATATGCATGTACATAATGATCATGTGTGTTTATGATTTTTGTTTTGTTTTGATGCTTCATGATTTGAATATATGTTTAAATGTTAGTTTTCATTAAGACTAGGATTTATACTTGTACATATAGTGGGCCACAAATAAACTTTTATATGTTTGGGCTTGAACGATTATTTGTACCCATTAGATGTGCTAGTATAGTCTAGTTTTGATGATTCATACATTTGACATGTATTCTCATTTTTTTCTTGTTTTTCATGTTCATATGTTTAACTTCATGTATATGTCTATCTTCTCCAAACCAATGTCTATACATATACATCCTTTGAGCTACGTGCCTTCATGCATATATCTTTGTGGACTCGTTGTGTTTGGATATGTATGTATACTTTAGTTTGTATAAGACATACATATGCCTTGAAGTATAAATTGTTTTTAATGAAAATTTGATTTTTTCATGTTTTTCATGTTTTAAGGAATATTGAGCTTAATGCCTATTTTCATGACCTTGTATTTCACATATATCTTGTACACTCACCTTATTTATGGTTTCTCATGATTTGTTTTCATGAGTATGATATGTGCCTTATTGTTTTTTTGAGTGTTTAGTGACCATGTGATTTACATGTTTTCCATGAAATACAATTTTGTTTTATCCCTTACTTGAAGGATTTCGTACTAGTTTACAAGTTTTTCCTTTTAACTAGTTACGATATTCTTCTTTATGGTAGAGTTTTCAAACATACTATATTTTTCAAACCTACTTTTGAAAACCCCTACCTTCTAAGGGTGGTTGGATGGGAGATCATGCTCATGTATGCTTTATAGTGAAAATCATTTTAAACTTGAACATGATTGGGGGGATAGGTAATATGAGATTTACACTTGATATTATTATTGTTTCAATTTGTATCATTGGATTCTTTCAATTGGTATCAATATTGACATTTTTGTATACTCATTTTTTTTTTATATATGTATGCTTACATTTCGAAGAGTATCAATTTCGATTGGTATCTATTTTTCATACATATATATATATATATATATATTTTGTTTATACTAAGCTTGAGTTTTAATGATCATCATGTTTCAATTGATTAGTTTTCAATTGGTATTCTAATACAAGCTTAGACATTGTTTTATTTGGTATTTCATAAAGGGGGAGAAAACTCATATTTTATCTTTCAATTGGTATTTGGTTTACCATTGGTTTTGTATTCCACTCCCTTGCTTTATGATAGAAAATAATAATTTTAATTTGATATCATATGTTCTTAGTGACAAATTCTTACAATTGGTATCATTTTGCATCAAGATGTTTATTTGAATGTTTTCAATTGGTATCAAGATTTTCTTTTGTTTTCTTAAAATTGGTATCAATGTTTATATGTTTCCTTTCAATTGGTATCAAGATGCACTACTTTGACACATTCTTAATTGGTATCAAATTTATCTTATTGAGAAGATTCAAAATGTTTTAATAAGAAATGTTAAAAATGTTTTGATATGATTGCATATATGCAAGGAGAGCTTAACATCTCTTCTACATATAGATTCATGTTGAGTGTATCTTATTTTGAGGATCTTGACAACTCTTCTTTATGTGATACACGTGTGTAGGAGGAGCTTCACATCTCTTCTTATGCATTGCATATTTTGTGTTATGTGAATTAGGGCTTGTCATGCTTTCTTCATGTAATGCATATATGTAGGGAAGTTAACTTAGCGTCTTCCTCTTCATGAATGTATATCGCATATATTCTTATTATTAATTTGTTTAATGTCACCCCTTTATTGATTCTTTGTTTCGAACGAAAAGGGGGAGAAAAATTTATTGATTTGTTTTTACTTGGACCCCTTTATTGATGATTGACAAAAAGGGGAGAATTATTTGAGAGTTTAACATGCATATAGACCAAATACTTCTCTATATATGATATAAACTCAAATTATTCTCTTGTTTGCATGTCTTTATATGCATGTTTTGTTTTGTTTTATTTATTAGTTTGTCGTTTAATTGTTTAATTGGTATCAAAAGCATTATTTAAGGACATGTTTTTATTGGTATCAAGAGCACGTTTTATGCATGATGCATTTCATATGTTTGGTATCAAGTGCATGTCTTTGTTTGGTACCTTGTTTTATGCATGTCTATGCATACATGTTTATGAGCTTTCATTGCACATATATATTGTTTATTCCTATGCATGAGTTAAGGGGGAGCTTCTTTGAAGCTTAACTTTAATCTATGCATATATAACTCCATGAGTTTTGTCATCATCAAAAAGGGGGAGATTGTTGGCCCAGAGGCCTTCCACTCTAGTTTTGATGATGATTAACTCATGTAGTTATGTTTACTAATAATCTTGTGATTTTAGTTTCAGATCATGTAACAAGATATTAGTTGGTGATTGCTTCAACAAGATGAGTTTGGAAGCCTTCACTTGGTGATTCCCGAGCCCGAGCGTGAAGATCATTCATAGCCATGCTCGTTGGATCACGGAGTTTGGACCGAGTCGACTTGAAGATGAAGATCGTCAAGAAGACTTAGGTATCCATAGTTTAGTTTAGTATGTTTTAGATCCATGTGTAAAGATAAGAATAGTTGATATGCTCAAGTGCACAATACACATACACGTTTTGGTTTTGATATTGGTTTTCATGAATAGATTGATCAAAATATGTTTAAATGGTTTATATGTATAGTAGATGTATTCTTTCTATACATGCATGCTTAAACTTTTTAAACAAACTTATTTTGACTTTCCTATTCATGTATTGAAAAATCCAAGTTTGATAAAATACAAGTTTTGATTTTTGGTAAAAAATATTAAGACACAAAAATAGTTCAAATTGCTTGATATTTGAGTCAAAATTTTTATCATATGTTTATATATCAATGCAAAATGGTAAAACTATTTTTGGGGATTTTTAGAAGTTTTTAAAGAATTTTTTGAAATATTTTTAAACTGTTTTTCTGTCTCAGAATTTGGCTGCCAGGCTTTGGCGGTCGACCGTATTCCAGAGCCGGTCGACCGACGTGCACAGGTCCGTGCACGTCTGGCCAGGGACTGGGACGGTCGACCGGGCGGTCGACCGTGAAGAGAGCTTTGCTCTCTGTATAATTGCGGTCGACCGGGCGGTCGACCGGGATGCCCCAACGGTCATATTTATGACCGTTGGAGGTCGACCGGGCGGTCGACCGCCAGCCTGTCAGGCTGACAGATCAGCCTAACGGCTAGTTTTTTGGGGAGGCTATATATACCCCATTTCTTGGGGATTTTGTATAAGATTTTCTAGAGCAAAAATTTCCCTATTCTCTGGTTTTAAAAACAAGTTTTCAAAAGTGTTTAAGTGCCAAAAAGATCAATCTTTATTTATTTTAGAGTTTTTGGAAAAATCAAAGAAAATAGAAAAATTGGGAGATTTGTTTTGTTCTTCATTTCTATCCTTTACAAAGAGTTTTCCTAAGTATTTTTCTTTGAGTTTTTGTTTTCCAAACTCTAATTTTTTCACACTTGAGCTATCTTCTATCCTATTCTATTAGGATCTTTGTTTTGTGGAAAAGAGAATTATTTGAGGTTGATTAAACCTCTAAGTTGTAAACCCTCCTTGTTTGTTGTATCCCTCTTTGGTAGAGGTTGATCGGAGTGGTGTTTTGCTCCCTCTTGTGAGAGGTGGAGTTTGGTTGTGTGGCTACAGGCCTAATCCCTCTTCGGTAGAGGTGGATTGTGTTGTATTGTCTCGGTGGCATTGTAAGGTTGAGAGAGGACCTAGTGGATTAGAAATCCTTCTCGGTGAAGGCGAGGACGTAGAGCTAGGGGCTCGAACCTCGAAACATATCTTTGCGTTTGCGTTTGATCCATTGCCTCTCAACTCTCTCTCTTTACTTTTGTGCATTGCATCATTCATATTGACATATCTTATTTGTTTGCATTTGTGCCTTGCATATATTCATATTGCCTGTTCATATTATATGCTTGGTTGTGTTTGTGTGCCTCACTTATACTTAACCACGAGAGCTTCATATAGCACCTCAACCCATATCTAGGGGAATCAAGAGGAGTTAGTCCAGAGCCCTTCACGGGGAATTCGGCTACACTTGTTGGTTGTATTAAGTGTGTTGCAAAATAGCTTTTAGCTTCCGCATTTAGTTCACTAGATTAGCCATATCACCTATTCACCTCCCTCTAGGTGATTTCATATTAGTCTTAGGAATCAATCTGACAACTAATCAATATCACCGATTTAATTGGTCAGGTCGATGAATATTAGGTGGGAGGTTTTCCGTGTTGGCCCAGAGGCCTTCCACTCTAGTTTTGATGATGATTAACTCATGAAGTTATGTTTACTAATAATCTTGTGATGTTTAGTTTCATATCTTTAGCCATGATATTAGTAGGTGATTAGCTTCAACAAAGGTGTATTGGAGCTTCTCACATGGTGATTCAAGAGCCCGAGCATCAAGATCATATATAGCACTCGTTGGAGTCAAGCTCGGTGGATCACAGCTTGGATCGAGTCGACTTGAAGACGGAGTTCTTCAAGAAGACCTCGGTACCTTGTTTAGTTTTGTGTTTAGATCCATTTGTAAAGATTAGATAGTGTGATATGCTCAAGTTCACAACACACACACATTTTATGTTTTGGATATTGGTTTTCGGTTTTTGGTTTAACCGATCTTGGTTTTCATGAATAGTTAGTATCAAAGCAAGTTTACATTGTTTTATGTATATTAGATATGTTCTATATACATGCATGCTTCATATCTTAGACAAAGTTCTTTTGATATACCTATTCATGTGTTTGGAGTTTTGTGTTTTATACAAAACATATTTTTGGAATTAAAGTAAAAAACAATGATATATATATCTTTCATGTATATTGGGTTATATCCATATACAACATGCTTCAATGTTGTTTCATATCATGTTTTTTTTATTTGGTTGAGTTTTGGACAAAACGAATTTTCTATTCAAAAATCCAAGTTTTAGAAAATACAGATTTTGGTTTTTGGCAAAATTTTCATAACACAAAAAGAGTTCAAAATGTTTGTAACTTGGTTTGATTTTTACTCAAACAAGTTTGTATATCAATATATTATACTGAACTTATTTTTGTGGATTTTTAGAGTTTTTATGGGATTTTATAGGTAAATAAAAAATAAGTTTTCAAGTCCTGTAATCCCTGTTCTGGCTTCTGCTGGTCGACCAGACCGGTCGACCGAGCTAGGAGTCGGTCGACTGACGTGCACAGAATGTGCACGCCTGTTTGGCTGGAGGACCGGTCGACCGCCAGAGAGCTTCTGCTCTCTGGAAGCCCCGGTCGACCGGGCCGGTCGACCAACAGAGAGCTCTGCTCTCTGTTCCAGGGTGCGGTCGACCGATGCTCCAACGGTCAAATATTTGACCGTTGGCGGTCGACCGGGCCGGTCGACCGCAAGCCGCCAGAGCTGAATTTCAGCTTAACGGCTAGTTTCTTTTTGGAGGGTTTTATAAACCCCATTTGTATGGAATTTTAACTAAGGTTTTTAAGAAGAAAAATTTACATATTCTCTGGTGTTTAAAATAAGTTTTCAAAAGTGTTTTAGAGCTTAAAGATTTCATCTTTATATTGTTTTCAAGGGTTTGAAAAAATCAAAGAAAAATAGAGATTTGGGATATTGCCTTAGATCTTCATTTCTATCATATTGCAAGTGTTTTCCTAAGTATTTTTCTTTGTTATTTGATTTCCAAAACACCTTGATTTCCACACTTGAGCTATCATTCTATCCTCTCTATAGGATCTTTTGTTTTGTGGGAAAAGAGATAGTTTGTGGTTTTTGTAACCACCAAGTTGTTAACCCTTTGCTTTGTGATATCCCTCTTTGGTAGAGGTTGATTTGGGTTGTGGTTAGCTCCCTCTTTGGTAGAGGTTGAGATTGTGGTGTACTCCCTCTAGTGTGAGGTGGAGTTGGTTTTGTATTGCCTCGGTGGAGGTTGTATTGGTTGAGAGTGGAGTTCGGTACTCCTAGTGGATTGGAAATCCTTCTCGGTGAAGGCGGGGATGTAGAGCTTGGTGCTCGAACCTCGAAACAAATATTGTTGTTTGCGTTTGATCCATTGACTCTTACTCTCTCTCTTATTTGTGCCTTGCATTATTCATATTGTCATACATCCATTATATGCTTGGCTTGTTTGTGTGTGCCTCACTTGTGCTTAACCACGAGAGTTTCATATAGCGCCTCAACTCTTATTCAGAGGAATCAAGAGGAGTTAGTCCAGAGCCCTTCACCGGAAATTCGGCTACACTCGTTGGTTGCATTAAGTGTAGTTGCAATTAGTTTTTAAACTCCGCATTTAGTTCATTAGATTGGCCTTATCACCTATTCACCCCCCCTTTAGGTGATTTCAATTGGTATCAGAGCCTACGCTCCTGATATTAGGTTTAACCACCTAGGAGTGTGATCTTGGTTAGCTAATCTATCATTTGCATTTACACGTATATTGTTTGCACACACTCATGGATTGCTTGTCACCTCCCTTGTTTGATGTCTCCAACATTGACATGTGGAAATTTAGGATGTCCATGTATTTAAAAACCCTAGGCTTGCATGTTTACCTTGCTATTACCAAGAAATCCTACTCTAATAATAGCAAGCATATAGAGGCCAATGCACTTGCCCTTTAGGCTATTAGAAGCACGCTTAATAAAGATTATCTTATGCTTGTTTCTAACTATAATTCCGCCTTTTCAGTGTGGAACAAGTTGACTTCCTTCAAGCTACAAACGCCCAACATCGTGGAGGATGAATCTAGTGGAGAATCCGAGCCACAATGCTTTATGGTCCAAGGGAATGACTCCCTTGAGGTATACTCGGAAACTCAATTAGATAGTGATGACTCTAGTTCTTCATGTGATGACTATGTTGATCCTAATGCCTTGAATGAAGAACTTTCTATTGTTTGTGAAAAACTATTAGAAAAATACAATCTTTTGAAAAAGAAAAGTCTAGGACTTAATGTATGACCCGGGAAAGAGGGAGACAGTGAATTGCCGTAAAAGTTTTCCTTGAATCAAATGAAAAAGATTACAACAAGAACTGTTCCTTCCGGTTACAAGGGAGGGAGAATATTGAATCTTGAATTCCCCCTTTGTTTAAGGCTGGATTCTTCGTGTGGCGATGGAGAGTGAATCTTGTTCTCCGTTGACCAGATGACCGTCCTTCAGGGATCTCCTCTTCGGCCGGTAGAAAGAGTGACACAGCTCCGTCTACCAAAACTCTAAAAGAGAAGGTAGGCGAAGGCTAGCTCGTACGCAGCGAACTTGCTGAAGAGTTGATCTGCTTCTTTTCTCTCTGTGTCGCCCTCTGTCTCTCTTCGTCCGATGGATTCTCTCTGATCTCTCCCTCCTTTCTTTTTTCCTTGTTGATGCAAATAAGGCTATTTATAGAGGTCTCAGGGATGAACGTGCCCCCCTGAAAACGCTCCACAATGAGGGCCAACTTCCTCGCTACATGGGCGGTAACTAACCCACGTGCCTGCTAAAGACATGCCACGATGGGGGCTGATTTCCCTTACGTGTGGGCAGTGATTGGTCCCTTAACCAAGGCGGTTATAACTGAGACGCGGGTTTCAAGCCAACGCGCCTTGATGCTGAGACGCGGGTGTCGAGCCAACGCGCCTTGATGCTGAGACGCGGGTGCCAGACCGACGCGCCTTGATGCTGAGACGCGGGTGTCAGGCCGACGCGCCTTGATGCTGAGACGCGGGTGTCAGGCCGACGCACCTTGATGCTGAGACGCGGGTGTCGAGCCAACGCGCCTTGATGCTGAGACGCGGGTGTCGAGCCAACGCGCCTTGATGCTGAGACGCAGGTGATAGTCCCTCGCGTCTAGAGCTTGAAACTTTGCTTTTCAATAGTTTGTCCTCCAGTAACTTTTGGACAACCTACAGAACCCCCTCCAAAGTTTTCGATATTCCGCAGTTAACTGGGACGGATTTCGAAATACTTTGGACTCTAGCTGAATTCACCTTCATGGCTGGACTGTTGATGCTCCGGGTTCGATCTTATCTGAAGTTGGTCTTCGTGAGTGTACTGTTTGAACTCTTTGAAGCCACCAGAGTTGATCATGTTGAGTGTCTAGATGCACAGTCTAAACCTCCCCGATTGCTTTTAGTCTGTCACGGGTGTGCTTTAAGCCAGGAGTGGTTAGTCGTCTGCTTGCGTCAGTGTACTGTTGAACTGATTTTGCAGAAGCAGGAGGCCGAACGCAGGTTCTTTTCAAAAAGCCGAGATGGTACTGCTTTAAAGACACGATTTCTGTAGAGTGCGTCCTTTGGCAATGGAAACGCGCCTGATCTTCTATGAGGCAGACGCGATGTTGGGCCCGCTGGGTCGGACGCGGACTTTGTAGAGAGACGCGACCTTCCGAATGCTTTTATGGAGATGCTGACGGGGCATGTCCATCGAAGAGGTGCATCCCTTGGGTGCGAATCTGTGCCGTGTGATGATTACGCCGCCAGCTGGCCTGGGGAACCGGCAGGATTTCACCTTTTGGCGCGCGGATTTCTTGGTTCATTAACTGATCCGCGCCACGTGTCAAATGACGACTCGCTGGGGAGTCGTGACGCATGATCTTCGCGAAGATTTGCTCTACGCGTCATGCGATGATTTGCTGCAGCTTTTATCGAGTCACACGCCGCGTATCTTTGCGAATCCTTGTGCCTATAAAAGGCAACAGTTAGAGAGACCTTTTTTCTTCTCTGAACGCACTTGCTCAAGAGAGTTCTCTTCTTCCTCTGTTGAACTGTTCATCTCCATTACTGGATTTTTGAACTGTTCATCTCCTTTTTCTGGAATTAAAAATGGCACCCAAGACCAAGCCAACCGCCTCTTCTTCACGGGCGACTGCCGCCGAGGTCCAGAGGGGCGCTTCCTCTGCGCAGGATGTGGCTTTCCCAGGTATAATGCCTTTTGGGCGTGGATTTCGCCATTAACGGGAGCTCATAGAACCCTAAGAATCATTAGCACAAAATATAACTCGTGTTTGATTCTCAGGCGCGGTCTCAGACGCAGTTTTTGAGTTGATAACCGAGGCGCGGGTTTGGACCCTCGCGCCATTGGGTCCTGCGTTTCGGATTCTTCACTTAGAATATTTCTAATTGTGAAGGGTTCAGACGCGGACTTGGTTTGCAGAACGCGGATTTGATCCTTGCGTTCTGTTCCATCAGCTGCCAATTTTGATGAATCTGGCACTTGCGTCCCAGCAATTAGAAATCTGGGGGTGTGAAAGGAAGGGAGTTACCCTCCTTAACTTCTGGCGGTTGTGGTGATGGAAGGGTTAAGGTGGATAACTCCCTTCTTTTCGCACCTCAGAAGTGACATCAAGGACATTCCATGACCTTCTGGTGGTGGAGACGCAGATCCTGCAGGTCTGGACGCGGGTTTGATAATTCCTGCGTCCAGTATCTCTTCTGCGTTTGGACGCGGTTTCGCAGGTCTGGACGCGGATTTGATAATTCCTGCGTCCAGTATCTCTTCTGCGTCTTGGTTATGAACACTTAGCATTTAAGTATCTAACTAAGTGTCCTTTTCTTTTGCAGTGCTCCATCCTTCTGCCTCACTCTCCAAGACGCGCCACTTTGGACGTGTAGGTGGTGCTGACCGGGACTTGACCTTTGTGCTACGAAGGACTGTCCCTGTGACTGCTGACCAGTCGCAGGATCGCAGGGAGAGGCTCTCTAATGTTGACATGAGAACTCTTCGGGTACTTATGACCGATGCAGCATTCACAACGGATGCTCACGTCAAGCTGGAGAAGCCTGCCTTCTTCTTCGGAGATCGTATCGACGACGGCGGCTATCGTGTGTATGACGGAACTTATAAATGGCTCCGTCAGATAAAGGGTGGAAGATTCTTTCTTCCGGACATGGAGAGGATGTTCCCGCTGTCCTACTTCCAGCACATGTCCGTCCCTCGGAAGATGGAATGGGACCTTTCTCGATATGTCCCTGAGATTACTCTCGGTGATTTGGGTTCCCATAAAGTACACCGTCATGATAGCCATGACAGGTCGGTTCTCGGCCTTTTCCCTGGGTCGCGCAAATCTGAGGTTCCGGTTAGAGAGATACCACAACTTGGCACTACCTTCCTCAACTCGTTCATAGAAGCAGAGGGTGATTATCCGGTCGGTTTCCGTCCGCCCGGGTGGGTCCATTCCACGGAGAACTACTGGTGGGGCAAGATGGTGGGTTTCGTCCTCACCGATCTTGGGGATCTGTTAAAGCGTGTGGGACTGTACCCGGCATCAGGGCCGTACAGTGGGGTGTCCCACCAGGCTTTCATAACTTTTTCGGGGTCCTGGAGCGCTACAATCCTCTGATGGGGACATTCTTTACCCCGGTCGGAGAGATGGGCCTTGCACTGCACGAGCTACATGAGGTCTCGGGGCTGGCAACATGGGACATTCCCTATGAGGAATATGTCCCGACCACTGAGGAGCTCCACCTCCTGAAGAAAGAGTTTCCTCGGGTGTACGAGACTTACTGGGAAGTGATGTGTCACTTCCACATTTGCGGTCAGCTAACCTCCTGGAGGGCGCAGGGAGTCAAGCAACTGTCTTGGGCCAGTTACTTATTCAACGGTGTCAATCATAAAGACAATCCGATAACCCGACTGGCTCCCAGTTCTGACGAGGAGATTGAAGACAGGATCACCCAGGCTCCTGAAGGCTTCTACACCACAGTTTCGAATGAGTACGGTTTCGATCCTGACCTGGTTTTTGAAAGCTTTCACCATCAAGCCCGGACCCCTATCTCCGATAGGGCACTGTTGGCAGGTTTCTTGATGTTGTGGCTGAAGCGTTGTGTGGTGCCCACGCTGCCACATGAAGCTATTGTTGCTGACGTGGTGTACCCGGCGGTGCTCCTGGCTCATGGCAACCCTATAGCCCTTCTCCCGGTCGTGACGGCTGGCATTCAGAGCGGGTTGCGGGCGCTAACCAAGAGTTTCTGCGAGGCGCCGAAAACTGTCAATTCCCACGGTAAGCCATATGTTGACTCGGAGGGGAATCCGACGGTGAAGCGCCCCAACCCTCGGATCGAGCTGCCTTATACGTACCTCATGGCTTGGTACGTGATGCACTGCCCTTCTCTGATGACGGCAGTGCGTTGGAGGGAGAGTTCCGTCCCTTTTGTGCAGCGGTTGGAGGATTCGAGCTGGCGCGATCTTTATATATATATTACGTCCGAAAGCGACTTTCAGATCCTGCGAATTACCAGCTCAAATGCTGCTTCCCCGAGTTCTCTGGTGCATCTTTCGGGGATCTATTTACTGATTCCGCTGGCCCAGACGGCTTCACGAGGTTGCCCGCGGGAGTCTTCTGGTGGTTGGTCAATATTCGGCCCGGGTATGTGCTTTTCCGACAAGGGACTTCATGCACCATCGAGCCATACATGCCGAGTCGTTTCGCTCGACAGTTTGGCTACGATCAACTGTACGTCGGGAATCCCAATGCTCGACTTGCCTTTAAAGGGAACTTGTTCGAAGGTGCTCGGGCTTGGTACTACAGTGTGGCCGGAGGGACGGGGGCAACTTTCCGTCTACCTATCGGGGGATCCAAGTGCCGTATGAGCTTCAGCTTCTGCACTTGGTATTTCCAAGCCATCCAGACATCAGACTTTGTTCTGGCGTCTTCATGTATTGAGAGCATCAATGCAAACCTCGAGGCAAGGTCAGAGTCTGGTAAACACTCGAAACTCACCGACCAGTACCTGAAGGCCCGGAAGGAGGTCGGGAGAAGATCGGAAAGGGAGCCCCGAGCAATAAGGGCGGAGCCGCGACCAACAAGGGAGGAGCCGCAAGCAGCAAGGGTGGAGCCACGAGCGACAAAGACTCGACAGGCGGTAAGTAAGCGTCGTCAGCGCTCTGCTTCAACTGTTGAACCTGCTCCCAAGAAGGTTCGGAGAGACTTAACAACCGAAGTCTCCCAATCCGAAGACATCCCTGCTGTCGTTGAGGTACCGAGGGAAGAAGATATAGCTGAAGAGGATGTTCCTTTAGTCCGTGCCCCTAGGTTGAGCAGCAGAGACCGTAGGTCTACGGAGGAAGGGTAGCTCGTTGACAGAGCCACCACCGCTGACGAGGATGAGCAGCTAGAGGTCGACATCATGAGTGGAGGAGATGTCGATATTCCGGGGATTTCAGTTCAACCCGGATTTTTACTTGCTCATGAAGGGAGAGATGAGGCACAGCAACCTGGGTCACCTTGTGTCTTCATTTCCAGTCCTCGGACAGTTGACCCCAGTCCTACCACTGGGGTAATTGGTGGCAAGGCTCCGGCTGCAGAAGTCTCGTGCGGGGCGCTATCGTCTTCCTCACTCTCAGGGGAGAGCGAGTTTGAAGACGAGGTCGACTACGGCGATGAACCCGCTCTTCCTGATCCGAGTAAGTTCTCCCACATCTCAGAGGAAGAAATATACGGGGGTGAGCCATCAACGGTATCACAGCTGGTGATTACTCCCACTGAAGGTACTCTTTTCACCTTTTGACCTAATTTCCCTTTTCATTTTGAAGAGGATGTTTTAACATTCTTCTTTTATGCTGCAGGGTCGGCCGGGGACATTGAAGCTGTGATCTCCTCGCATATCGAGGAGACGGTAAAAGAGCTGACCCAGTCCGAAGGAGTCAAGGCTTCAGTTGCCGAGATAATTCCAGAGAGGGCAACTACTGAAATTGGGGAGCCTTCGATTTTGCCGGAAGAGGAGGCAACTCCTAAGGCTGGGGAAGAATCCACTCTGCAGGGTGAAGAGGTTACTATTGAAGCCAGGGAGACTTCCACTCCGCTGGGCTCGCCCAAGGATTCAACATCTCTGGACCTTCCAGAGGTTGCGCTTACTACTCCATCATTAGCTGTGGAGGCTCCTGCAGTGATAACACTTCCGGAAGTGCCAGTGGCCAGCACGACTCTCGCGCAAAAAGAGCCGGCTTGCACCCCTTTCTTCATAATAGAAAGGGGGTCGGGGAGTACCTCGGGTGATGACACCATGGATTTCCTGACACGCAAAACGGTGCAGCAGTTCCTTGACGCGATGCGATCGTGCATCGATTTTATCCTGTCTGGGCGTAGCTCTTTTGACTTTGCCCGGACGTTTCTCCGAAACATGGCCGGTAACATCGAATTAACCGGAGGCTCCTTGCTTGCCAAGTCGTGTATGCTGTTGGTGGAGCGACTGGGAAGTGACCTGAAAGAGCTGAAGTCTTTGGACAATGCTAGTTCTTCTCAAGAAGCCCAGGTCATCTTGACTAGGCTCCTAGCCACCCAGGAACAAGAGCGACAGGAGGTGGAAGCACAAGTTGCTGAAGAGGTCCGCAATCTCGAGCGTTCCCAAGCTGAATGTCAGAAACTGGCTGACGATTCAATGGAATCCGAGTTCATCCGGCAAAACGCAGAGCTCGCCATTACCAATGCTCGGTCTGCTATCGCTAAGGCGGAAGCCATAATCGCTGATAATGAGAGGACATTTGTCACCGTCCGGAAGAGGCTGGAGGAGCAACAAGCTGCGAAGGCACGAGCTGAAGAAAGCCAGATCATTCACTCCTCCAGGTTGGAATCTCTGCGAGCACAGCTGGCTGCAAAACCCTTTTTATCTGAAGAGGAGCTGCGGGTCCAAGCCATGATGGAGGCTGAGAAGGCACGTCAGCACGAGATGCATCGTCTCAGGGAGCGCATCCGTTCTTTGCCGGATCAAGACTTTTAGCCTTTTCCCCTTCTTCCCTTTTTTTTTGTAAAGAAGAGGACACTCTACTAGAGTGTTTGTATCCACTTTTACTATTTTCGATATAATAAAAGTTTTTGAAGTTTTTGTCCCATCTTCTTTGTTTAGCTGTGGATGAATTCAACTCCCTGATCACTGGCTGTGAATACTGAACTTAGGTAAGACCAAGTTCTTTCAATGAGACGCGGCGTCGAGCTTGCTGAGACGCGACATTGATCCATAGAGTGAGACGTGGTCATCCGTCCATAGGAGCTTAGATAGGACTAAGTCCTTTTGATGAGACACAGCGTCAATCACAGGGTGAGACGCGGTCATCATTCCATAGGAACTTAGACTTCACTGAGACGCAGCGTCAATCCATAGGGAGACGCGGTCATCAGTTCATAAGAACTCAGATAGAACTAAGTCTTTTTTGATGAGACGCAGCGTCAATCCATAGGGGGACGCGGTCATCAGTTCATAAGAACTCAGATAGAACTAAGTCCTTTGAGACGCGGCATTGATCCGTGGGGACAAACGCGATTTTGAGTAACGCGAATTTGTCCTGTCAATGAAGACGCGACTTGAGCGGATGTGAGGGACGCAGCCTTGCGTATTTTCCACTAATCTTAGAATGGACTAAGTGTTTTCCCTTAGAAAGGGCCCCGTTTGCTGAAGGGACGCGACTTTGAGTCATGTGGACGCTCCTTTAAAACGCAGGTGAACGCCTTCCAATTTGAGAAAGGTGACGCAGATTCTTGGACGCGGCTTTCCCATCTGCGTTCAATGCAGCCGGACGCGGCATCCCTATATGCGTTTAATGCAGCCTGACTTAAAGATTTTCAGAGATTTTTGACCGTCAAGTCTTCGCTGACGATTGGGAAACCGGGTCATCCGTTGTTTCCCGAAGCAGATGTCCACGCGTCGGTTTTCCATTGGGCTTGGGCGTTAATGCCCTTTAATGCAAAACCGGCGCTGACGGTTTGAGATCAGCGCCTGCGACGCTTCCCGAAGCGACGTTCCACGCGTCAGCCTCCCGTTGGGTTTTGGCGGTCGTGCGGTCATTAAGGCTGGCGGTTTTAATTAATGAACCATTAATGACCGTTATCAGAAGTTGCCTATAAATAGGACTCACCCCCTTTCTTTAACAGCGGCTGCTTAGACCGCGCTCTGTTTGAGAACGAGTACTCTGAGGGACTCTGCCTTCTCCCTTCAAGGACCCTATCAGGGGTTTGCCTCCATGGATGAAGGTGCCTCTGTGGATAAAGATGACCCAGAGCTTTCATGCTTTTGTTTGGTCTCTTCAATAGATTATCACTGTCAAGTGATTTCAATGGCTGGAAGCGTCTCTTTGAGCACTTTTTACATCCGCGTCTCAATGCAGATAGTTCAACTCTTAACAGAGGCTTCTGCGGGTATGCCATGCCCACTTACCATGACATTTTAGATCCAACCAAGTTTGAATTTCAGTACGCCCCTTAAAGAGATATCATCTGGACCTTCTTGTGAAGTTGTGGTTGGTGCATTCCTTCTGGAATTTGCACCGCCGACTTAAACTTCCTTGGACGCGAATATAGAAGTCTTTGGTGCTTGGCCGCGGCATTACTCATGAAGCTCGCGTTTTAAGGCCACTGACTTGGATGAATTCCAACTCGGGTTGAAGGCTTCAGACCCGAATCTTGCAACTCCTGTTCCTCCAACAGAGAGATGGCAGTTTTCGGCGTCTGAGTCTTATCGTGTTTCGCAGATGCAAATCTTAGACTGCGTTTGAATCCTGTGTGTGCGTCTGCAGTCACCGCGGGGATTTGGTTTGCTGCGCGGATCATTCCCGCGTCTGCAGTCTTTGATAATTTCGTTGCGCGGATGATTCCCGCGTCTGCAGTCTTTGACAATAGCCGCATCTGTGATTAAGTTTTTCTTCTGTTGAAGTGTACTAAGCTCTGAATTGTCTGATTCCCTGTTTGCTTTTTTTTGCAGGTAGGCTTAGTCATCCTTCTTCATGGTCGCTAAGTCCGTGGGAGAATGTATCGGATGGCGAACTTGTTCGATGTTCGTCCACAAGGGAATATATTAAGGTCCTCGTCGTCCACAAGGGAATATATTATGCCCCTGACGAGGAATCGACTCTCGCCAAGGTCTCTTCAGATCCACTGCACCAATCATGCCTGCTGGCAAGAGATGGTCAGGGTAAGTATGGCGGCGAGGAGGTTACGGTGGACACGGCGGCAGGTAGGATCCTCTTCCTCTCCCACCCCAGAAGTAACATCAAGGACTCCTCATGTCTGCTGGATGGTCTGCTGGGGAAGAGATGTTCCTAAACGAAGGGTTGCCGGACTTTCTGCTTCCACCGGTCCTCAAGAACACCATTGCTCTTAGCTTAGTCAGCTAGGGCTCTTTCGATGTTTACATCATGCATCGTGGTGTAACCAGCTTCTATTGTAGCCACAAAACATCGCGCACTTGGAATCAGACGCGGCTTTAAGGAGTGAGTGGAACCTCTGAGAGGGAGAGGGATTTCTTTGTACTCCTCAATTGTAACACTCCATCTTATTGTAAGAGAGCGTTTTGACTGTAACACTCAATCTTATTGTATAAGAGAGCGTTTTTGACTGTAACACTCAATCTTATTGTATAAGAGAGCGTTTTTGTATCACTTTCATGTACCTGGAAATAAATAAAAGTAACACTTCTCTTTTTACCTCTTTCATTGTCTTGAACTTTTTTGTCTTTAATTAGACGCATAGAAGCAAAGAGTCTTTGACTTTGTCAAAATTATGATGGAAATTTTAATAAGTCAAACTTTGTGGAGAAAGATCCTATTTCAGGAACTCTCACGATACTGTCAGAGGTGTAATATTAACTTGACAGAGGTGAAATTTTTGATGGACCTGCCACTTTATAAGGGAAAGTGACAAGTAGAATTGGTACCCCCAGGGAGGGTGAACTTTTATCAAGTGTTTGGGATTAACTTGATTGAGCTGAACTGGGGATTTGATGGAGACACTGTTGATGGTGTAGTATTAACCTAACAATATTTTTTAGGTAGACTTGTTATTCTGTTGAAGAGAATAACAAGTGGGGCTAGACTCGTAGGGAATCTAGGAAACTTTGTTACCGTCAGAGGTGTGATATTAACTTAACGGGTTGGAAGTGGTCTTGTCAGAAGTGTAATGTTAACTTGACAAGGATGTGAGTCAGAGGTGTGATATTAACTTAACTCAGAAGTGTCACTGTCATAGGTGTAATGTTTAACTTGACAGTGAGGGTAATGCTAGAGGTGTAATGTTGAACTTAGCATTGGTCATCTCGGCTTGCAAAAGGAAGCCCGAGGGAAAGTCATGGCCATAGGTGTATTGTTGAACTTAGCAATGACTTGGATGCTAGAGGTGTGGTGTTAACTTAGCATCATCCATTTCAGCTTCGGTGTGGAAGTCTGAAGAAAAGTGACTGTCAGAGGTGTAATATTAAACCTGGCAGAAACTTGATTACTGTTTAGAGGTGTGGTGTTAAACTTTAACAGTAACTTGTCAGAGGTGTGATATTAACTTGACAAAGATTGACTCATGGTAAGAGTAATTTGAGGACCTGTCATTCTATTGATGAGAATTGACAAGTGAAAATTTTGAAGTGCCAGAGGTGTAGTATTAACTTGGCGGATTTGAAAATTTGATACTCCGTGTAGAGTTGACAAACAAAATTTGTACTCGACAAGGAATATTGAAAAGTTTTCATTACCAGAGGTATAGTGTTAACTTAGTAATGGTTGTATTTTGTAGACCTACCATTCTGTGGATGAGAATTGGTAGGGGATTTTGGAGGAAAGAGTGGAACCAAGTCCACGTTAGGATTTTTAGCAAACCCTCAGCTATCAACGGATTTGAGGTGCCTTTACCAACTACCGTTTGAGTTGGGCTAGCCATGCTATTCCCCTCAGCATGATGAGTTGTCGAAGACTTATATTGGACTTAAAAGCCAACATTTTCTTCTATCCTTAGCCGTCGGGGGCGTCGGATCAAATGGGAACGTGTCCCTTAGGATTTTTAGCAAATCCTCAGCTGTCAACGGGTTTGAGGTGCCTTTACCAACTACCGTTTGAGCTGGGCTAGCCATGCTATTCCCCTCAGCATGATGAGTTGTCGATGACTTATGTTGGACTTAAAAGCCAACATTTTCTTCTATCCTTAGCCGTCGGGGGCGTCGGATATTAATGAAGAAGCTCTTCTTGTTTTGATCAGAGGTGTATTTTTAACTTGATCAGCGGAAGAATACCATCTAAGGATAGTACTTCTTCAGGAACCTGCCATTGATCGGCATCATAAGTGTATCGCCATTCGGGGTTATGAGGCGATATGACCCATTTGAGTAGACTGACTCTACTACAAATGGTCCTTCCCATTTGGGTTGAAATTTTCCTTTTGTCTTGTGCGTCATTACCATAGGTCTTCTGACGGCTAAGACAAGATCGCCTTTCTTGAAAGTTCGCACTTTAACTTTCTTGTTGAAGGCTCTGGTAATTCGAGCTTGGTAGAGCTCGATTTGCTGTTGGGCCTGCAGACGCTTATCATCTAAGGCCTCCAGTTCTTGGAGTCGCTGTCGATGCTTCTCCTCTGTTGTCATCTCCGCTGTCAAGGCGACGCGTAGAGATGGAATTTGGATCTCTAGTGGGAGTACGGCTTCACACCCATAGACCAAAGAAAATGGCGTAGCTTTAGTTGGGGTTCGCACAGTTGTGCGGTAAGCCCATAAGCATTCACCCAACTTGTCGTCCCAGTCTCGTTGACTTTTCGAGACGAACTTCTTGAGAAGCTTGCCAATAGTCTTGTTGAAAGCTTCTGCGAGGCCATTAGCGGCGGGGTAGTATGCCGTTGAGGACACACTCTGGATTCTGAACTTAGCGCAGAATCTCTGAAAAGCCTGGCTGATGAACTGAGGCCCATTGTCGTGGACAATTCGCCGAGGTACGCCGAAACGGTAAATAACATGGTGTTTCACGAATTTGATCACGTTCGACGATTTGACCTCCTTCAAAGGAATGGCTTCGGCCCATTTGGAGAAATAATCGGTTATTACCAAAATGAACCGATGTCCTTTTGATGATGGTGGGCTGATAGGACCAACCACGTCCATGCCCCACACTTCAAATGGCCAGGTAGAGGCCGTAGAGTGGAGGTACCCTGGTGCTTGATGGATGAAATCGCTGTGCACTTGGCAGGCGTGACATCTCTTGGCATAAGTGACGGCATCGGCAATCATCTTGGGCCAGTAGTAACCCAATCTTTGGAGTCGATGTGCCAGTTTTGGGCCAGGTTAATGGGCTCCACACATGCCGTCGTGGGCTTCTTTCAATACCTCTTGAGCCTCCTTTGGTGAGAGGCACCGGAGCAAGATCCCGTCATGCGATTGACGATACAATGTTCGCGTAATCGCATTATAATAGAATTTGGGGGCTTTCCTTCGAATGGCAGCCGCCTCTTTGGTGTCTTCAGGCAGGATGTCGTATAAGACGTAGTCGATATAGGGGAATCGCCAGTCTTTAAGCTCTGGACCGGTTGATGCTTCAAGTGCTTCTTCGCGATGACGACTTCCCGTTGACTCCTGATAGTCCTCGAGAGCATTTCTCGGGCAATACAGGTCGTGACTGTGGACGAATATCTTCTCCATTGCTCCAGCTGGAAGAGCTAAGGAGGCAGCCAGGGATGCGAGTGCATCTGCGTGCGCATTCTGCCTGCGCGGTATATGGTCGATGTAGAAGCTTGTAAACCCCTCGGCCATGCGGATAGTCGTGTTGTAATAGGGTACTAAGTCTTCATGTCTGACCTCGTACTCCCCGCGAACTTGGCTGACGATGAGCTTGGAGTCGCCATATGCCTCGAGATTTTTAACGCCAATCTCATCGGCGAATTGCATCCCAATCAAAAGAGCGTTGTACTCCGCCACATTGTTGGAACAGGGCTCAGTTAGTGAGACAGCTCGGGGAATGACATAATTTTGTGGGGATACAAGTACTACCCCTACCCCTGCTACTAAGTGTCCCCTCGGGCTTGTTCTTGATGCACCGTCGAAGAAAAGTTGCCATACTTGACTTTCGAACGATGTCTGAGTCAGGCAGACTTCAGCAACTTCATCTGGGAGATCCTCGTAGACTTTGGCTGCCCTCGGATCTGGGTGCTCAGCTAGGAAATCCGCGACTGCTTGTCCCTTAATGGCCTTTTGTGGTAAAAAGCGCATCTCATATTGGGAGAGCAATATGGCCCATTTTGCCCGTCGGCCATTTAGCGATGAAGGTTTAGTCATAAGTAACCTCAGGGGGTTGATTTTTGATATGACGTTTATAGTTTGGCCTACCAGATAGTGTCGCATTTTCTGGATAGCGAACACTAGTGTCAAACATTCCTTCTCGATCGGGTTATACCGATGTTCGGCTCCGATCATTGTTCTACTCAGATAGTAGATTGCTTGCTCACGTCCCTGATCGTCATTCTGAGCTAGTAGAGCTCCCAAAGAATGATCCATTGCTCGGACGTACACCAGAAACGCTTTCCGGCTACTGGAGCTGCAAGGACTGGTGGTTGGGTGAGGTATTGCTTGATTTCCTCGAACGCTTGTTGGCAAGCGTTATCCCAAGTGAATGAGACACCCTTCTTCATCAGCTTAGCGAAAGGTTGGCATCTTCCGGAAAGGTTTGAGATGAACCTGCGGATGTACGCCAATCGTCCTTGCAATCCTCTGAGTTCTTTGAGATTTCTCGGAGGTTACATCTCTTGGATAGCGCGAACCTTTTCCGGGTCCAAGTGAATTCCGGTGGATGTTACAACAAATCCTAAGAATTTGCCACTGGCCACCCCCAGGAAGGACTTTGTGGGATTCATCTTCAATTGATGAGCCCGCATGATGTCGAAGACTACCTTCAAGTCCGCTATGTGATCACCTTTAGTGCGGCTTTTTACCGCGATGTCATCAACATAACATTCCACCGTTTTGCGTATTTGCTGATGGAAAATGGCGTTCATGGCCCTTTGGTATGTTGCCCCTGCGTTTTTCAGTCCGAAGGGCATGACGGTGTAGCAATATACCCCTAGAGGAGTTCTGAAGGAAGTATGCTTTTCGTCATCAGGATACATTTTGATTTGATTGTATCCTGAGAATCCATCCATGAAGGACATTCGTTCGAATCCACAAGTATTGTCAATCATGACATCTGTGATTGGCAATGGGAATTCGTCTTTGGGACAAGCCTCGTTTAGATTACGGAAGTCGATGCAGATCCGGATCTTCCCGTTCTTCTTGGCGACGGGGACGATGTTGGCTACCCAGTCGGGATGTTGTTCTTCCCTGATGAAGCCAGAATCAATAAGTTTTCTGACTTTTGATTGAATTGCCTCCATTATCTCTGGACGGAACCGTCGCTGCTGTTGTTTGACAGGTTTTGTGTCCGGATTGATGTTGAGGCGATGCATAGCCACTTGAGGATTAAGTCCAGGCATGTCCTCGTAATTCCAGGCGAAGACGTCTATATACTCTTGTACAAGAGATATTAGATCCTTCTTCTCCGAAGGTGACAGGCCGTCACTTATGAGAATGGGCTTAGGGTTAACCTCATCTCCTAGGTTGATCTGAACAACCTTGTCTTCTGTGGGTGGCTCGCGCTGTTCAAAGCGAGTATCCCAAAGAGCATTTAAATGTTTGACCCAAGGATCTGTATCGGATTGGATCATTTCTTCATTTCCATCTTCCAGGTGGCTTGCCGAAACTATGTTCACTGAAAGTTCCTTGAAAATGTTGCCGACACTGACATCTGACTCCCAAGATGACGTGTCCGAAGAGTAATCGTTGCTCGACGATTCTTGAGAATCGGAGGCTGATGGGACCGGAGTTGATACATAGCCCAACCCCCGGCGTGTCCGATGATAATAATCGGGGGCTTTCCCTTTCGGGACAAAGGATTGAAGCAACGTCCTCCTTCCTTTGCCGAAGTTCAACCCGGGCTTGTTGGTCAGGTCGTACCCCATGGATCTCATTATTTTGAGTGTTTTTGGTTCGTAATGATCGAACTGAGGGGATTCTTTCTCGCCTTCCGATTCGTCACGGGGCGCTGGTTCAGACGAGATTCGCCTAAAAAGAATTGGTTTTTGGCCTTTTCGTCTTGCTGGAACCATAAATATAGATTCTTGCGCATTACCATTGTCTTGGTATGTCTCGAAGGACGATTTCACTGGTACATGCAATGATGTCAAGGCACCCATTGCCGACCAGAGATCGTCATCTATATCAGTGCTATTATCTGATGGTATTGAATCAGAAGCACACACAGAAAAATACGCAAAATCTAAATCTTCATTAATATACCAACCGCCTACATCATCGGTGGTATTATCAACATCGGGTTTATTAGTGCCCGTTACAAGTGGTTCTAACTCCCACAGGCACTCTTCTTTCTCAGGCTCAGTGTCAGCCTTATTACCAGAGTCTGGCTCCTCTGGTTGTGGGGTTTCATCCGTCTCCACCGGATCTTGGTACAGCAAAGAGTCGGTGAAATAATTCTCGACCCTTTGAACGGATGCCTTTCGGCGATCAACGTCTGGACATTTCCACTCCCGTCAATGTACTTCATGACTTGGTGGAGAGTGGAGGGAACGATGGAGTTGCGGTGGATCCACGGTCATCCCAGCAATAGATTGTAGGAAGTGTCGGCGTCGATGATGTAGCATGTCACTTCCGACTTGAGACTTCCAATCTGACACCTGAGCTTAATCTTCCCCATCGGACGGGTCTGGTTGGCATTGAATCCATAGATAGTTGTCTGGGTGGGACTCAAACGATGGGTAGGAATGCCGAGATGTTGCATGACCCGGCGAGGCATGATGCTCAACGCGGACCCTGGATCTACCTGGATGCGGTTTACCTCGGACGATCCAATATATCCTGTGAAGTACAGGGGTCGATCATGCTTCCCTTTCACCTGCATATCATCTGCCGTGAAGGTGATGCAGGGGGCATTCTGGGAGGTATGGAGGCAATCCTCTACATCTTCCTCCTTCGGCACCTGGGTCATGAAGACCTCAACATTTACCAGAGCTTCTTGCAGAGCTTCCCTGGTCGACTTTGATAGTCTAAGAAGTTCATACAAGGTAATGCGTGCCGGAATGTTGGCCAACTGAGCCAGGACATCAAAGCGGTAAGGTGCCGTAGATCCTTCCGCGATGCCCTTTTGAAGGGCTCGAGAAAATCGAGTCCCCTTCTGCTTTTCCATAGGTGGCTTTGTGGAGGGCCTGACTGGCTCCGCAGTTGGTTGTGGAGGGGCTATCGCCGTCTCGTCGTACTGTTTTAAGTATGTTTGTCCTGAACGGGTTCCCGCCATCGGTTGGTTGGGCTCTGCGGCCAAGACTATCGTTTCCTCCTCTGAGTCGGTCAGTGAAGGGATATCCGTCTCCGCTTCTCGAGAGGAGGCACCCACTACATTGCAGGATGAGGCTTTTGCCTTGCCTTTGGATTTCCTGTTGGTCACAGTAGTCTATTGCTGCTCATTGACAAGGTCAGGGTGGCCCACATGATTTCCCCTTGAGGTGTAGGGACGGGTACCAAGCCTTTCTCATGCTGCTGGTGAGGTTCTGTGTTGACCACTCTCAGCTCTCCTTTCGGAACAGGAGTCACCCCCGCAGGCGTTGGAGGTTGTCTCCCGAGCTGGAGAACCGACGTCACATTAGCCATCACCTTCTTCTGCTCTGGTCGGAGCTTTAACACCTCCGCGTCAATCAGAGCCTGAAGGATGTCCTTGAAGACGTAGCAGCTTTTGGTGGGGTGTCCCAACATCCTGTGATACATGCAGTAGTTGGGATTGTCGGTCTTGCCGACCTCCTCTGGGCATCGAGCTTCAGGGAGCTTCAGTCGGTTGCTCTTGTTAAGTAGTTTAAAGAGCGAATCGACATGTTCTTCCTTGAAGGAATATTGCTTGTTGGCGAGTGGCTGGCTCGAAGAGCCACTCGCCTTGCCTGATTGAGATTTGGCGGGAGATTTGGTCTCCGTTGCCAAATTATCCTTCCGCTTTGTTTGGAGGGATGTATCTGGCGCACGCCTTGTCGACCTTTCCGGCCTAGGCTTACCTTCCTCCGCTCTGACGCGGGCGACAATCTCCTCAGCCTGTTCACCTTGTTGGACTAATTGCTTCCAGGTGCGGCTTTCAGCAACTCCTATTTGAGCAAGGAGCGAGGTTTGGAGATTGTGGCGGCATGTTTCCACCAGGGTGGCCTGGGTCATACCGCTTGGACACCGGAGTGCCATGTTTCGAAATCTTTCCACGAAAGATTTGACGGACTCCCCTTTTCGCTGTTTGGTAGCCAAAAGGGTTGGCATTATGACTTCGGAGTCATCCTCGAAGAAGCGTGTTAAAAAGAGCTTCTCCAAATCGCCCCAGTTCTTGATAGAACCTTCTGGGAGCTTCATAAACCATTCAAAGGCCAACCCTTTCAGGGTGCCGATGAACAGGCGTGCCAGGATGGCATCATTATCTACTACATTCCCGGTTTGGGATTTGAAGTAGTAGATGTGCTGGTTGGGTGACCCCTTCCCATCAAAGGCTTGAAGAGTTGGAGCTTTGAACTTGGGCGGGTAGGAACCAAGTCCCATTCAGCCGGGTAGGGCCGGACCACTCCTACTTCTTGGAGGTCTTTGCGATTAGGCGTCGCTCCAGTTGACTCATTCTTTTAACATGAGCCTTTCCCTGGTCTTGGTCGCCTTTTACTTGCGACGAGGACTTGGACGAGCCGGAGGTAGATCGCCGCGTCTCCTCAGAAGGTTCGGAAGATGAGCTTTCTCCCTTTTTCGCTTTGCCCTTTGACTTTTTAGGAGGGGACCTCCTCCTGTCTTCGAGCAGCTGTGCAATCGCCTGCTTGAGGGAGTTGATAGATTCCTGCTGAGCAAGAATCATATCCATTTGTGCCTTCTGGATCTGCTCCAAACGTTTAGTCGTCTCCTCAGGAGCGCCTGTCATGTAGGCGGAGGTCTCCTTCTCGACGGAAGAGTTCGAAGCCCTTGATTCCGCTACAGCGGAGTGAGAATCATTAATGTCATGGGTTAAGGCATTATAATCAATTGGGGGAATGGCCCCAGTCCGGGTGCGAGTGTGTCGATACACTCCTTCCGGTTCAGAGTCAGACTTGGAGTCGTCTGAGCTGACTGCAAGTTGTTTTCCCTTGCTCCTGCTTGTCATATTCGCAGTGAGCTCCGGGTACTCAACGTCAGAGAAGGTTCTCCTTCTGTGGGAGCGTCTTCTTTTAGCTGACGGAGGGATCAGGGTCAGCTGTCTGACTAAAGACTGCTGGGGTACGCCTGATCCGCAACGGCACTCAGTGAGCATATGGATGAGCCGTTGGCAGCAACACGATAAAGTGGCCTGATTGGCACTTCTTTTCTTCGTCAGATAATCCCTCAAATCCATGGGAGGGGGATTGAAAAGATCAGCCTCGCAACGTCGAAGACGGGAGGCATCCATGTGCTGCACAGCCTGGACGCAGGCTTCAGGGACGCGGTTCTCGCGGCGCGGCTGTGTAACGCGCGTCTGGCGTCTCTGCTGAGATGAAACGTGAGTCTCGCGTTGCTTCCTGGTGCGTCTGGGCAGAGGCACTTGAGAAAGGATGGGCTGCTGGGCCCCACGCCTATGGGCTCGTGCCTCTTGCGTTTGACGAGGCGTAGAGGTCTCACCTTGGCGTTTGATGAGTTGGTCCTCGGAGGACCTAACTGAAGGAATCTCGCGTTTGGAACGCCAAACGCGAACTTCACGTACTGGACGCGGCGCGGGCAAGGCGCGAGATTGGACGTCGCGTCCAGCCTCAGTTGGACAACCAACGGTTCCAACTTGCAGCTGACGCGCACGTCTCCTCTGTCGACGCTCAGCGTTTCGAGTGCGTCGAGGAGGTTGAGAGAGACCAACAACATCCTGATGTTGAACATCAGGGATTTTGACCACGCGGGTCTCTTGAGAGACGCTGACGCGGGTGTTCTGTGCGACGTGGTTGGTCGCAAAGGCAGATGTGCCTGGGACCACGCGGGCCTTCTGAGAGGCGTTGGCGCGGGTACCTTGCTTGGCACAGTCGGCAGCAGGGGAGCTCGAGAAAGCCATGGATTGGGCCTCGAGGCCATTCCCCGTCGAGACCCGACGGCAGACGCGGGTCTTTGGGCTCTTGGAGCCGGAAGAGAGAAACTCTTCGTACTTCGCCTGGTCGAACTCGACAACGAGCGATTCGACCATCTTCCCCTTATAGTGGACGTCATCTTGCGCCACTATTTGCTCCTCAGTGACAAACGTGATCCCCAGCGGAGTCGCCATCTCTTGTTGAAAAGTCACCTAGAGGGGGGGTGAATAGGTGACAATGCTAATCTATGAACTAAATGCGAAATTTAAAAAAACTTAATGCAAATTACACTCAAGTGCTATCAACAAGTGATGCACACAACCAAGCCAAGCAAATATGAATGAGCAATGTAAATAAATGCAAGGCACAAAGTAAAGAGAGAGAGCCAATGGATCAAGCGCAAACACAAAGATATGTTATCGAGGTTCGAGCACCCAGCTCTACATCCCCGCCTTCGACACACGAAGGATTTCTAATCCACTAGCTCGTTCACCAAGAACTCTCACAAGGAGTACCCAGCTCCTCTCTTTACAAGTACAACCTCCTTCTTGAGGCACCACTCTAAGCCAACAAACACAACCTCCTCCTTGAGGCAAACTCCAACAATCACAACCTCCTCCTTGAGGCAAACTCCCAACCAACACAACAAACTCCCAATCACCAACCATACAAGGATCACCTCTCAACTAGAGGGATACAACCCAAAGCACAAAGCTAAGAAAAGATTGGGTTACAACTTGGTGGTCACAACAACAACCACAAACAACTTCTTCTTCCACACAAATAACCTATAGATATAGATAGTAGATTTTTGCTCAAGTGTGGAGAAAACCAAGGGATTTGAAACCAGCAACTCAAAGAAAATCTTTGGGAAATAAGAAGAAACCAAGATAGAGAAGTTCAATTCAAAAGCTTTTCCCAAAACCCTTTTCTTTGATTTTTCAAACCCTAATGAAAACACCAAAAAGATTGTTCAATTTGAATTCAAAAACCTATTTTGATTGCAGCAAAAACACCAGAGAGTATGAAAAATTCGCACCAAAAATCTTAGAGAAAAACTCTTGCAAATGGGGTATTTATAGGCTAATCCAGAAAATAGCCGTTTAGCAGCAGTTTTGCCAGAAATGACCCTGCGGTCGACCGCCCGGTCGACCGTCCAACGGTCAATTTTTGACCGTTGGCAACTAGCGGTCGACCGCCCCGGTCGACCGAATAATCCAGAGAGCAGACTATTCTGCTCCGGTCGACCGTCCCGGTCGACCGCTGTCTGTGCCAGAAATGTGCACAGGTTTGTGCACGTCGGTCGACCCTGACGGCCGACCGGCTACGTGGTGCGGTCGACCGTTTCGGTCGACCGACCCAGCCTGGCAGGCAAAAAACAGGTCAGAAAACTGAGGTAAAAATAATCCAATAAATTCTAATAAATTTCTAAAAAATCCCCAAAATAGTTTTGACAATTTGCATTGATATATAAACATGTGATAAAAGATTTGACTCAAATATCAAGCAATTAAAAACATTTTTATGTCTTTTCATTTTTACCAAAAACCAAACCATGTATTTTCTAAAACTTGGATTCTTGAATGGAAAATACATTTTGTCCAAAACTCTTTCAAGTACAAAAACATGATATTAAACAACATTAAGGCATGTGCATATGGATAGAAATCCAATATACATGAAACAAATATATATCATAGTTTTTGTCATTAATTCAAAAATATGTTTTGTCAAAAATACCAAAACATATAGCACATGAATAAAGGAGTCAAAACTAAGTTTGTCTAGGAATTAAAGCATGAATGTATATAGAACAAATCATATATACATTAAACCATGTAAACTTGTTTTGATCTATCTATTCATGAAAACCAAAATCGGTTAAACCAAAAACCGAAAACCAATATTCAAAAACATAAAACGTGTGTGTTGTGAACTTGAGCTTATCATTCTATACTAATCTTTACAATTAGGATCTAAACCCAAACTAAAACTAGGGATACCTAAGTCTTCTTGTAGAGCGCCGTCTCCAAGTTGACTCGGTCCAAACCGTGATTCACCAAGCAAGTGCTATATATGATCTTTGACGCTTGGGCTCTTGAATCAACATGTGCAAGCTTCCAAATCATCTTGTTGAAGCTAAACACCAACTAATATCTTGATTAATAATCTGAAACTAAAATCACAAGATAATTAGTACACATAACTACATGAGTTAATCATCATCAAAACTAGAGTGAAAGGCCTTTGGGCCAACAATCTCCCCCTTTTTGATGATGACAAAACTCATGGAGTTATATATGCATGGATTAAAGTAAAGCTTCAAAGAAGCTCCCCCTTAACTCATGCATAGGAATAAACAAACAATAAGATGCATATAAACAAGGTTCTTGACATAAAATGAATATGCATATGAAACATGCTATTGATTCCAATTAAAACAAAACAACTAAATTACCAAAACATGCTCTTGATACCAATGGATACTAATAAAAACAAAACTCATAATGCTCTTGATACCAATACCAATGGAGATGAAATGAACATAAAACTGAAAACTCATGCATATCAACTCCAATAAATCTTCTCCCCCTTTTTGTCAATCATCAACAAAGGGGTAAAAACAAAATAGATATGAATTCTTCTCCCCCTAAATATATGAAACAAAGAATAAACAAACTACTTCAAGGGGTGAAACCAAAAATGATACCAATTAAAAAAAATGTGTCAAATAAGTGCATTATGATATCAATAGAAAGTGATCATAAAAACATTTAAGAAATGCCTACCAATTACCAATTGAAAGTAAGAGGGGCATTGAAAACAAATATGATCCCAATTGAAATTAAAACATATTGAAAATAAAACACATGATACCAATTGAAAAACACATTGATACCAATTTGAGTGAACAAATGCATCTTGATACCAATTGAAGATATATATCTTTATAAGCATATGATACCAATTAAAAATCAATAATCATTCTTAAATCATTTTTTTTCTCATAAAGTTAGGGAGTGGGAAACAAAACCAATGGTAAACTAAATACCAATTGAAAAATTGAAATGTGAGTTTTCTCCCCCTTTATGAAATACCAACTAAACATATGCTTAAGCTAGAAATAAGATACCAATTGAAAACTAAGTCAATTGAAATAATGTTAAAGCTCAAGCTTAGCATAAGCAAGATAATGATAATGCTTGTATAAAGAAACCAATTGAAAATTGAATCAATTGAAAATGATGGTCATTTAAAAAAAATCAAGCTTATCATAAGCAAAATTTGTGCATATATCTTGAAGCACAAATAAATCATCTAAATATGTATGTAAGAAATAGATACCAATTGAATTGATACTATATGAAGTGTAAGCATACATATATAAAATAAAACATATATGAGTATACAAAAGGATGTCAAGATTGATACCAATTGAAAGAATTCAATGATACCAATTGAAACAACAATAAGATCAAGTGTATATCTCATATCAACTACCACCCAATCATGTGCAAGTTTAAAATGATTTTCATTATAAAGCATACATGAACATGATCTCCCATCCAACCACCCTTGGATGGTAGGGGTTTTCAAAAATAGATTTGAAATTATAGTATGTTTGAAAATCTCTACCAAAATGAAGAATATCGCAACTAGTTAAATTGAGGGTAAACTAGTACGAAATCTTTCGAGTAAGGAATAACAAAAATGTTTTTCATGAACACATGTAACTCACATGGCACTAAAACACTCAAAATCTAGATAGCACAAATTGTACTCATGAAAACTAAATCATGAGAAAACATTAAATAAGGTGAGTGTACAAGTGTTGTGAGAAATATATCAACATGAAAATGGACAATCAAGCTCAAAATGAAATTCATTGTGAAATCACCAATTGAATTCATCTTTTAAAAAAAATAAAATTCATCCAAATGATCTAATCTTCATGGCATATGTATGTCATGTACAAACTAAAGTATACATACATATCCTAAACACAATGAGTCCACAAAAGTATAAGCATGAAGGCACGTGGCTCAAGGATGTATATGTATAATCAATAGTTTGGACAAGATAGACATATACATGAAGTTAAAACAAACAAATAACTTACCAAACAAAACTCAAAACTCATAAAACATTTCCAAAATGGGGATTACAAATTAGAATGTACGAATCATCAAAACTAGACTATACTAGCACATCTAATGGATACAAATAGGCATTCAAGCACAAATATTACAAAGGTTTACTTGTAACCCATTCTATGTACAAGTATGAATCCTAGTTTTAATGAAAACTAACTTCTAAACATATATTCAAATCACGAATCATAAAACAAGTCATAATAATGTCATGATAGACAAAAATTGATCATAATTCAAATCCACATGTTCTACTAATCATGGCAATAAACATACTAAACAACACATGAATTATTAAAACAAAAATCATAGAATCGTAAACATCCAAATGATCATTATGCATATGCATGTGCAGTAGATCTAAGGCATACATGTTAGTATAAACAAAGTGAGAACACTAAATATAGATCCATATGAAACATGGGTGCTCAAAGAACTAAACATGTATAACATTAATCTAATGAACAAGGCACAAGCATAATGAACAACAAAACATGACATGCTATAAAAGATGAACATGGAAAGTATGCAAATAAAAAATTAGGAGTTAGAGATGATACCAAAACCAATGAAGTTGCACCTCTAGTTCTCCAAAACACGATGGTCCTCCCACCAAATCTCCTTGAGAGTGAAGCATCCAAATGGTTCTCCTTTTAACTTAGAATGCATCCACCTCAAGGCACCAATACCCTCACGTGACGCGAGAGCCTCCACCTACATCAAACATCAAAGAGGTGGATCTTGGTACCCATTTCTTTGTGGGTCCACGGGGGTTAGTATCTTTTCTAACCCAAACATAATTAGTTGCTAAATTTTCATGATAAATGCGATCATAACAAAATCTAGCAAGGTGGCCTTTTCGACCACAATGTGTACATGTGTACACGTGAGCATACATATGATGGTGGTGATCATGAAAAGCATGTGTATGCCTAGATGGGTGTGCATGCAAGGTTGGAACTTGTTTCTTGCGAACCAAGGTTTCCAATCGTGTGTGATTCATGGCACAATGGCTCAAAGTGGAGCCCAAACTATCAACACTTTTCTTCAAAACAAGTATATCATTTTCAATGTTAGAAGATAAAATGGAGCATGCAATAGGTGTGCTAGAACATGAAGCAACATTAGCATGGCAAACATCAATCTCTTTTTGCAAAGATTTATTTTTAATCAAAACCAAATCCAATTCTCTAGTAATTGAATCAATATCATTTTTCAAAGTAAGATTTTCTTTAAAAGTAAAATCCAATTTTGAAGATAAAATCTCATTGTGCTTTACAACATCATCACAATCATTTTTGTTTTTTCAAAATTCATTTTCCTTTAAAGCAAGTTCAAGTTGAGATTTAAGTGAGTCACATTCACTTGCAATCTCTTTCTTCTCTTGCAAAACCAATTCAAAATTAGAGCATAAATCCTTTAATTCATTTTTCAAAACAAGATTATCCTCTTTTAACAAATCATGTTTTTCCAACAAATTTTCAAGCTTTTGAGCAAGTTCCATATTTAAGGTTTGAACTTCAAAACAACCATGGCAATAGGAACTAGAGCTATCATCAATATGAGAATCCGATTGTACCTCAAGGGAGTTCTTCCCTTGGACCATGAGGCATTGCTCTTCGGACCTTTCTCTTTTAGATCTCCTCATCTTGTTAATTATCCTTGGAAGCTCGGGAGACGTCAAGATGCTCCAAACTGCAAAAGCCGAATCATAGTGATCAAAAACGGGTAAAAGAAATTCATTTAGAGATGCTCTAAGTGCTCTAAGTGCTAATGCATTGGCCTTCTTATGCTTGCTACTATTTGGGAGGGATTCTATGGTAATGGCTTGATAAACTAGATGACCTAGTGTTTTTAAATGCCTAGTCATGTCCACCTTCCAAGTATCAAGTCTAAAATGGTCAAACATAGGAGGGCTAGCCATGAGTGCAAACTAGTATGAGTGCAAATGAAAATGCAAGTGAAGATTAGCAAACCAAGATCTTACTCCTAGGTGGTTAAACCTAAATATCAGGAGCACTAGCTCTGATACCAATTGAAAAGTCACCTAGAGGGGGGGTGAATAGGTGACAATGCTAATCTATGAACTAAATGCGGAATTTAAAAAACTTAATGCAAATTACACTCAAGTGCTATCAACAAGTGATGCACACAACCAAGCCAAGCAAATATGAATGAGCAATGTAAATAAATGCAAGGCACAAAGTAAAGAGAGAGAGCCAATGGATCAAGCGCAAACACAAAGATATGTTATCGAGGTTCGAGCACCCAGCTCTACATCCCCGCCTTCGACACACGAAGGATTTCTAATCCACTAGCTCGTTCACCAAGAACTCTCACAAGGAGTACCCAGCTCCTCTCTTTACAAGTACAACCTCCTTCTTGAGGCACCACTCAAAGCCAACAAACACAACCTCCTCCTTGAGGCAAACTCCAACAATCACAACCTCCTCCTTGAGGCAAACTCCCAACCAACACAACAAACTCCCAATCACCAACCAATACAAGGATCACCTCTCAACTAGAGGGATACAACCCAAAGCACAAAGCTAAGAAAAGATTGGGTTACAACTTGGTGGTCACAACAACAACCACAAACAACTTCTTCTTCCACACAAATAACCTATAGATATAGATAGTAGATTTTGCTCAAGTGTGGAGAAAACCAAGGGATTTGAAACCAGCAACTCAAAGAAAATCTTTAGGAAATAAGAAGAAACCAAGATAGAGAAGTTCAATTCAAAAGCTTTTCCCAAAACCCTTTTCTTTGATTTTTCAAACCCTAATGAAAACACCAAAAAGATTGTTCAATTTGAATCCAAAAACCTATTTTGATTGCAGCAAAAACACCAGAGAGTATGAAAAAATTCGCACCAAAAATCTTAGAGAAAAACTCTTGCAAATGGGGTATTTATAGGCTAATCCAGAAAATAGCCGTTTGGCAGCAGTTTTGCCAGAAATGACCCTGCGGTCGACCGCCCGGTCGACCGTCCAACGGTCAATTTTTGACCGTTGGCAACTAGCGGTCGACCGCCCCGGTCGACCGAATAATCCAGAGAGCAGACTATTCTGCTCCGGTCGACCGTCCCGGTCGACCGCTGTCTGTGCCAGAAACGTGCACAGGTTTGTGCACGTCGGTCGACCCTGACGGCCGACCGGCTACGTGGTGCGGTCGACCGTTTCGGTCGACCGACCCAGCCTGGCAGGCAAAAAACAAGTCAGAAAACTGAGATAAAAATAATCCAATAAATTCTAATAAATTTCTAAAAAATCCCCAAAAATAGTTTTGACAATTTGCATTGATATACAAACATGTGATAAAAGATTTGACTCAAATATCAAGCAATTAAAAACATTTTTATGTCTTTTCATTTTTACCAAAAACCAAACCATGTATTTTCTAAAACTTGGATTCTTGAATGGAAAATACATTTTGTCCAAAACTCTTTCAAGTACAAAAACATGATATTAAACAACATTAAGGCATGATGCATATGGATAGAAATCCAATATACATGAAACAAATATATATCATAGTTTTTGTCATTAATTCAAAAATATGTTTTGTCAAAAATACCAAAACATATAGCACATGAATAAAGGAGTCAAAACTAAGTTTGTCTAGGAATTAAAGCATGAATGTATATAGAACAAATCATATATACATTAAACCATGTAAACTTGTTTTGATCTATCTATTCATGAAAACCAAAATCGGTTAAACCAAAAACCGAAAACCAATATTCAAAAACATGAAACGTGTGTGTTGTGAACTTGAGCTTATCATACTATACTAATCTTTACAATTAGGATCTAAACCCAAACTAAAACTAGGGATACCTAAGTCTTCTTGTAGAGCGCCGTCTCCAAGTTGACTCGGTCCAAACCGTGATTCACCAAGCAAGTGCTATATATGATCTTTGACGCTTGGGCTCTTGAATCAACATGTGCAAGCTTCCAAATCATCTTGTTGAAGCTAAACACCAACTAATATCTTGATTAATAATCTGAAACTAAAATCACAAGATAATTAGTACACATAACTACATGAGTTAATCATCATCAAAACTAGAGTGAAAGGCCTTTGGGCCAACACTTGTATGACCCGGGAAAGAGGGAGACAGTGAATTGCCGTAAAAGTTTTCCTTGAATCAAATGAAAAAGATTACAACAAGAACTGTTCCTTCCGGTTACAAGGGAGGGAGAATATTGAATCTTGAATTCCCCTTTGTTTAAGGCTGGGTTCTTCGTGTGGCGATGGAGAGTGAATCTTGTTCTCCGTTGACCAGATGACCGTCCTTCAGGGATCTCCTCTTCGGCCGGTAGAAAGAGTGACACAGCTCCGTCTACCAAAACTCTAAAAGAGAAGGTAGGCGAAGGCTAGCTCGTACGCAGCGAACTTGCTGAAGAGTTGATCTGCTTCTTTTCTCTCTGTGTCGCCCTCTGTCTCTCTTCGTCCGATGGATTCTCTCTGATCTCTCCCTCCTTTCTTTTTTCCTTGTTGATGCAAACAAGGCTATTTATAGAGGTCTCAGGGGTGAACGTGCCCCCCTGAAAACGCTCCACAATGAGGGCCAACTTTCCCGCTACATGGGCGGTAACTAACCCACGTGCCTGCTAAAGACATGCCACGATGGGGGCTGATTTCCCTTACGTGTGGGCAGTGATTGGTCCCTTAACCAAGGCGGTTATAACTGAGATGCGGGTTTCAAGCCAACGCGCCTTGATGCTGAGACGCGGGTGTCGAGCCAACGCGCCTTGATGCTGAGACGCGGGTGCCAGACCGACGCGCCTTGATGCTGAGACGCGGGTGTCAGGCCGACGCGCCTTGATGCTGAGACGCGGGTGTCAGGCCGACGCACCTTGATGCTGAGATGCGGGTGTCGAGCCAACGCGCCTTGATGCTGAGACGCGGGTGTCGAGCCAACGCGCCTTGATGCTGAGACGCGGGTGATAGTCCCTCGCGTCTAGAGCTTGAAGCTTTGCTTTTCAATAGCTTGTCCTCCAGTAACTTTTGGACAGCCTACACTTAACAATGAAAATAAAGATTTGCTTTCTAAACTAGACTTGGTTTTGCAAGAGAAAGAGGAGATTTCTAATGAAAGGGATTCATTGAAGTCTAAGCTTGACCTTGCCCTAAAAGAGAATGAAAGTTTAAAAAATAAAAATGATTGTTAATTAATATTGAAGAAAAATGAAAACTTATCTTCTAAAGTTAATTTTATTGTAAAAAAGAATGATTCTTTGAAAATAAAAATTGCTTCAATTTCAAAGGATTTAGAAGTTTGTTTAAAGAAAAATGAAACTTTAAAAATTAATATTGATTCACATGTTTGCCATACTAGTGTAGCTTCACCTAGCTTACCTATTGTATGCTCCACTTCTTCTAGTATTGAAAATGATATAAACTTGTTAAAGAAGAATATGGATTGTTTGGGCTCCACTTTGAGCTATTGTGCTAAGAACCATACACGATTGGAATCTTTGTTTCGAAAGAAACAAGTTCCTATTATGCATGCACGCCATCCACGGCATTCACATGCTCCTCACGGTCACACCCATCACATGTATGCTCATGTGTACACTTGTACACATTGTGGACGTAAGGGTCACCTTGCTAAATTTTGTTATGATCATATAAATGATTCTAATTTAGCAAATAAGTTTGTTTTGGTTAGAAAAGGTACTAACCCCCATGGAACCAAAAGAGTATGGGTACCAAAGACCACCCCTATTGTATTTGATACAGGAGTGGGCTCTCGCATGATGTGAGAGTAATGGTGCCTTGAGGTTGATGCGTTCCGAGCCTAAAGATTACTATTTTGATGCATCACTTTCAAGGGGAGTTTGGTGGGAGGACCACCTTGGTTTGGAGAACTAGAGAGGTGCCTTCATCGGTTTTGGTATCGATCTCTAACTCCCGTTTATATTTACATGCTTTCATATCATTATTTATAGCATTTTTGATGTTTATAGATTAGTATGTTAAATGCCATGATTATTAGATCTTTGACATGTATGTATAGCACTTGAGATCACCCATATTTATATGGACCCATATGTTGTGTTCTCACCATTGTTTAGCTTTTATGTTTGTCATAGTTCTAATAACATGTGGATTTACATAATGATCGTTTTATATTTATCATGTTGATTTATATCTTGTTTTATGCTTCATGATTTGAATATATGTTTAGATGTTAGTTTTCCATTAAAAGTAGGATATATACTTGTACATATAGTGGGCCACAAATAGATTATTATATGTTTATGCTTGAATGCTTATTTGTACCATTAGATGTTCTAGTATAGTCTAATTTTGATGATTCATGCATTTAACTTGTATTCTCATCTTTATACATGTTTTCCATGTTTTTATGTTTAACTTCATGTACATGTCCATCTTGTCTAAACTATTGATTACACATATACATACTTGAGCCACGTGCTTTCATGCATATACTTTTGTGGACTCGTTATGTTTTGGATATATATGTATACTTTAGTTTGTACAAGACATACATATGCCTTGAAGATTAAATCGTTTTGATGATTTTCTTATGTTTCATGTTTTAAGGAATTTTGAGCTTAATTGACTAATTTCATGATTATATGTTTCACATAACACTTGTGCACTCACTTCTTTTAAATGTTTCTCATGATTGTATTTTCATGAGTATGATATGGGCTTTATGGACTTTAAGTGTTTAGTGACCATGTGATTTACATGTTTTTCATGAAATATATTTTTGTTTTATTCCTTACTTGAAGGATTTCGTACTAGTTTACAAATTTTTCATATAACTAGTTGAGATATTCTTCATTGTGGTAGAGTTTTCAAATATGTTAAACCTATTTTCAAATTTATTTTTGAAAACCCCTACCCGTCGAAGGGCGGTTGGTTGGGAGACCATGTCTTGTATGCTCTTCATTGAAAATCTTTTTAAACATGTGCATGAAATGGGTGGTAGGTAATATGAGGTATACACTTGATCTTATTATTGTTTCAATTCGTATCATTGGATCCTTTCAATTGGTATCAATATTGACATTCTTTTTGTATACTCATATATGTTTAATTTGTGCTCAATGATTTCACAAATTTTAGTTTTACAAAATCAAGCTTCGCATAGCCCAAAACTTGATTTTTAATATATATCATATTTCAATTGATTAGTTTTCAATTGGTATCCTAATACAAGCTTATGCATCGTTTTATTTGATATTTCATAAAGGGGGAGAAAATTCGTATTTTATCTTTCAATTGGTATTTCGTTTACCGTTGATTTCTCTCCCATACTTTATGATGAAAAATGATTGAAAAATGAATATAGATTTTAATTTGGTATCATATGTTAAAATGAAAAATATTCACAATTGGTATCAAGATTTTGTTTACTTTCTATTTGGTATCTATTGATCTATTTCTTTCAACTGGTATCCATGAAAATTTATATTGGTGTTTTATAATTTGATTTACTAAGATATCTCAAAATTTGTGTTTAATAAAAAAATGTGTGTTTTGATTTATATTGCCTATATGCAAGGGAAGCTTAACATCTCTTCTACATATAGATTCATGTTGTGTGTATCCTATATTGAGGAGCTTGACAACTCTTCTTTATGTGATGCACGTATGTAGGGGGAGCTTCACATCTCCTCTTATGCATTACATATTATGTGTTATGTGAATTAGGGCTTGTCATCCCTTCTTCATGTAATGCATATATGTAGGGAAGTTAACTTTGCGTCTTCCTCTTCATGAATGTATATCGCATATACCTATTTATTGCTTTGTTTGATGTCACCCCTTTATTGATTCTTTGTTTCAAACAAAAAGGGGGAGAAGAATTTGTTGATTTTATTTTTACTTTAACCCCTTTGTTGATGATTGACAAAAGGGGGGAGAAGTTTGGTATATATGCATGTTTTAGAAGAAGGATTTATGTTTATGCATGTATGTTTTGTTTTGCAAATAGGAGAAAAATGATTTGATGTGTTTCATGGTTGTTTATGCATGTTTATCTCCTTATATTTGCATACATGTTTATTTAGATTCATGTGCTACATTGCCATATTATTGCTTATTGTGATGCATGAGTTAAGGGGGAGCTTCTTTGAAGCTTTACTTTAATCTATGCATATATAACTCCATGAGTTTTGTCATCATCAAAAAGGGGGAGATTGTTGGTCCAGAGGCCTTCCACTCTAGTTTTGATGATGACTAACTCATGAAGTTATGTTTACTAATAATCTTGTGATGTTTAGTTTCAGATCTTTAGCCAAGATATTAGTAGGTGATTAGCTTCAACAAAGGTGTATTGGAGCTTCTCACATGGTGTTTCAAGAGCCCGAGCATCAAGATCATATATAGCACTCGTTGGAGTCAAGCTCGGTGGATCACAGCTTGGATCGAGTCGACTTGAAGACGGAGTTCGTCAAGAAGACCTCTGTACCTTGTTTAGTTTTGTGTTTAGATCCATTTCTAAAGATTAGATAGTGTGATATGCTCAAGTTCACAACACACACACGTTTTATATTTTGAATATTGGTTTTCGGTTTTTGGTTTAACCGATCTTGGTTTTCATGAATAGTTAGTATCAAAGCAAGTTTACATTGTTTTGTATATTAGATATGTTCTATATACATGCATGCTTCATATCTTAGACAACTTATTTTGATATGCCTATTCATGTGTTTGGAGTTTTGTGTTTTATACAAAACATATTTTTGGAATTAAAGTAAAAAACAATGATATATATATCTTTCATGTATATTGGGTTATATCCATATGCAACATGCTTTAATATTGTTTCATATCATGTTTTTTTATTTGGATGAGTTTTGGACAAAACGAATTTTCTATTCAAAAATCCAAGTTTAGAAAATACAGATTTTGGTTTTCGGCAAAATTTTCATAACACAAAAAGAGTTCAAAATGTTTGTAACTTGGTTTGATTTTTACTCAAACAAGTTTGTATATAAATGTATTATACTGAACTTATTTTTGTAGATTTTTAGAGTTTTTATGAGATTTTATAGGTAAATAAAAAACAAGTTTTCAAGTCCTGTAATCCCTGTTCTGGCTTCTGCCGGTCGACCGTACCGGTCGACTGAGTTAGGAGTCTGTCGACCGACGTGCACAGAATGTGCACGCCTGTTTGGTCGACCGACCCGGTCGACCGCTAGAGAGCTTCTGCTCTCTGGAAAGCCCCGGTCGACCGGGCCGGTCGACGGCAGAGAGCTCTGCTCTCTGTTCCAGGGTGCGGTCGACCGAGCCGTCAACCGATGCTTCAACGGTCAAATATTTGACCGTTGGCGGTCGACCGGGCCGGTCGACCGCCAGCCGCCAGAGCTGAATTTCAGCCAAACGGCTAGTTTCTTTTTGGAGGGTTATATAAACCCCATTTGTATGGGATTTTAACTAAGGTTTTTAAGAAGAAAATTTACATATTCTCTGGTGTTTAAAACAAGTTTTTAAAAGTATTTAGAGCTTAAAGATTTCATCTTTATATTGTTTTCAAGGGTTTGGAAAGATCAAAGAAAATAGGAATTTGGGATATGGCCTTAGATCTTCATTTCTATCATATTGCAAGTGTTTTCCCAAGTATTTTTCTTTGTTATTTGATTTCCAAAACACCTTGATTTTCACACTTGAGCTATCATTCTATCCTCTCTATAGGATCTTTTGTTTTGTGGAAAAGAGATAGTTTGTGGTCTTTGTAACCACCAAGTTGTTAACCCTTTGCTTTGTGATATCCCTCTTTGGTAGAGGTTGATTTGGGTTGTGGTTAGCTCCCTCTTTGGTAGAGGTTGAGAATGTGGTGTACTCCCTCTAGTGTGAGGTGGAGTTGGTTTTGTATTGCCTCGGTGGAGGTTGTATTGTTGAGAGTGGAGTTCGGTACTCCTAGTGTATTGGAAATCCTTCTCGGTGAAGGCAGGGATGTAGAGCTTGGTGCTCGAACCTCGAAACAAATATTGTTGTTTGCGTTTAATCCATTGACTCTTACTCTCTCTTATTTGTGCCTTGCATTATTCAGATTGTCATACATCCATTATATGCTTGGCTTGTTTGTGTGTGCCTCACTTGTGCTTAACCACGAGAGTTTCATATAGCGCCTCAACTCTTATTCAGAGGAATCAAGAGGAGTTAGTCCAGATCCCTTCACCGAAAATTCGGCTACACTCGTTGGTTACATTAAGTGTAGTTGCAATTAGTTTTTAAATTCCGCATTTAGTTCATTAGATTAGCCTTATCACCTATTCACCCCCTCTAGGTGATTTCATTCTGTTTAATAGAACGTTCCTTAATTACAGAACCACCTTTCAATTACCTTTCTTGATTAAACACCAATTAGACTGGTATTACTCAGTCTCAATATATTATATATCAGTATAACCCTGTATAATAAATATTAATTCACTTATATAGTACTTGGAGTGAGGTACGCTTATAGCGAATCTCCTTAAGACAATTACGTCCCCGCTATAGTTCTAACGGATTACTGGACGCTGGTCTCCCAAGGTACAACACTCCTTCACGGTATTTGGATAGCATTACCAAATCACCGTACGGTCAAACCGTTGTTAACCAGTACCTTCACAGGATTATTAATGCAGTGGGACCAAGACAAATCTCAGGAAGAATATTTGTCTTTACTTTGGAGGAACACCCATTGTAGAGAAAGGAGGGAGATAGAAGAATATTCTTCTTTGAAAGTCACAGATTCAGACAACAATTCTATTAAAGAATCTGTTAAATTTTTTGAGTTTTTTCAGAACCAAGACAAATCTCAGGGAGAATATTTGTCTTTACTTTGGAGGAACACCCACTGTAGAGAAAGGAGGGAGATAGAAGAATATTCTTCTTTGAAAGTCACAGATTCAGACAACAATTCTATTAAAGAATCTGTTAAATTTTCTGAGCCTTTTTTCTGAACGAATCATACTTCAGAATCCGAGTTACTTCTTCACTTTCACTTCGAAATCTGAGTTGCAGAAGAAAGGAGAAAGAGTTCGCTATGTTTCTATGTTTTTTCTGTGTTTTCTGTGTGTTAAAAATGAAAGAAAAGAGCGCTATTTATAGCGCTCCGGGAAGGGCAGAATCGTACTTTGGAGTCCGAACGGTTGCAACGGTTCGGTCTGAACCATTGCAACGGATCGTTCTAGATAGGAATCGCACAGACCGTTGCAATGATTCGCGTGCGGTTTCCTGTCAGCCGTTGCGCGGGTCCGGATAGCGGAGCGGGCGCGATCCGCTGTAACACCATCCATACCCGTGAGACCCGTTCAAAAAGAACCGGACCAGGTAGGGAGCCCGAGCCCGAGCTCCGGGCACCGGGCTCCGGCTCTGGCACCGGCCGTCGCCGTCACCGCGGCGCGCGCCGCGAGGGCATGGTTCCCCCTAATCGCGCGCGAAAACTCCAAGTATCTAAAGGGCACACTCTTTATTCCCATTTTTCTCTATTTAAACACTTCAAACTTTCATCCCATGTCCAATGTGGGACTAAATGCTTTTAGCTACCTTTAGTCCCGTTTGGCTCTTGAATTAGGCAAACTTTAAACTTAAATATCTCATTCATTCGAAGTCGGAATTGAACATGTGAATATACCACGTTCATCCCTAATGGAAGGAGAATACGCTCCAACCATTATCCAATTGATTCTATCAACGGATCTCGTCGTAATTCAACTCAAAGATTCACATTTAATTCTTCATATTCCCCAACAATCCCCCACAATAAATGGAGATTCAAGGAATTGACACACAAAGTGACTGACTCTATAGTGAAAGGAACTTTAGAAAAGAACTGCATCAGGATAGGTGAACTAGATCTTGAACCTTCCATAGCGAAAGATTTGTCGGACTTACGGGCTAACAGTGAACTAAGTCTTGAACTGTTAACCGTTAGTGTAAGCCAAGTCAACAAGCTTCACACAGTAACTTTTCAAATCAACTTTGTTCTCGGTTGTGTCCATTTTGGCCCTGGACATTCTTAATTTCAAAGAATATCTTTAGGGAATAACAACCTCCATAGAAATTTCCAAAGAGCCGATCCAGCTCTATACTCACATAGGTGATCGTCCTATTAAAGTAGTCTACTCTACTCCACTTGTTTTAATAACAAGATATAGACATCATTACAAGCGTTAAACTTATCCTTAATCCACTTGTAGAAAGTACTTGTGTGCACCTTAAGAATGGATTGGAGTCAAACTCCTAAGTGCTTATTTGCTGAGTCAATCTTAACTAGTTTTTCCTCTTGAACTTAGTCCGTAGATTATTAGTCGTTAAGTGAGATTTCCATTAAGTTGACTCTGTAAGATTAGGCTTTTTGACACATTCCCCTCGATGTGCAGTTACGCTCTCCACTTAAACCTCTGGTAAACGGATCCGCTAAATTATCTTTTGACGAGACAAAGTCAATAGAGATAATTTCATTTGAGAGAACTGTTTAACGGTATTATGTTTACGTTGAATATGTTTAGACTTACCGTTATATATAAAATTTTGTACCCTAAATATAGCTGCTTGATTATCGCAGTGAATGCATATAGCGGGCACTAGCTTTGGCAATAGTGGTATATCTTCTAAAAATTGTCGAAGCCATTCTGCTTCTTCTCCAGCCTTATCTAAGGCTATGATTCCGATTCCATAGTGGCATGGGCAATGCATGTTTGTTTGGAAGATTTTCAAGAAACCGCTGCTCCTCCTAGAGTAAATACGCATCCGCTATTTGATTTTGAGTCCTCAGAGTCTGCAATCCAATTAGCATCACTATATCCTTCAAGTACAAGTGGATACCGTCCATATCTCAAGGCATATTTCTTTGTCTGTGATACGTAACCTAATACTCGTAGTAGAGCAGTCCAATAATCATCACTAGAGTTACTAGTGTATCTGCTTAACTTCCTTACAGCGTAAGCAATTTCGGGTCTAGTGCAATTCATTAAATACATTAAACTTCCTATAATCTGAGAATACTCCAACTGGCGTACTCCAGTTCCTATATTCTTACGAAGTGGATGTGTGCGAGAAAGAATTTGTATTCTCCTTTATCCCATGATCCTTGAATCTTTCTATCATCTTATCCACGTAGTGAGATTGAGATAAACTGATTTCATCTGGTGTTCTTGTGATTTAATTTCTTAAATTACATCAGCAACCCCCAGATCCTTCATGTCAAAATTGTTGGATAACATTCTTTTAGTGGACTTAATAATTTCAATATTAGTCCCAAGTATCAACATGTCGTCTACATAAAGACAAACAATGATACATGCATTTTCAATGTTTTAGTATAAATACACTTATTGCATTCATTGATAGTGAATTCATTTTTGATCAGCGCTATCGAATTTCTCATGCCATTATTCTGGAGCCTGCTTTAGACCGTATAAGGATTTTACTAATTTACACACTTTGTGTTCTTGGCCCTTGACTATAAATCCTTCAGGTTGCTCCATATATATTTCTTCATTAATTCACCGTTTAAGAATACAGTCTTGACATCCATTTGATGGATATCTAAGTTATACATACTACAATTGCAATTAACATCTGAATGGAGGTTATCCTTCTTACTGGTGAATAAGTATCGAAGTAGTCAAGTCCTTCTTTTGTCGATAACCTGGCTACTAATCTAGCCTTCTACTTATCGATAAATCCATCGAGTTTTAATTTTCTTTTGAAATCCACTTACTTCCAATTGGTTTACTACCAGGAGGCAAGTTTGCCAATTCTCAAGTATGATTACTTAGTATGGATTCTATTTCGCTATTTATAACTTTTTTCTACATTTGTGCTTTTAGGGTAGACATAACCTCTTTAAATGTTTGAAGCTCGCTTTCAATAGCATATGCTATGAAAACTGGACTAAAGGATTTTGAGATTCTAGATCTCTGACTTCTTCTTGGTTTAATTTCCGCATTAATAATCAGTTCCTGGGGCTTTCGTCTCTTAATGCCGTCTCATGTGTTCTTTTCTAAGAAGTCTTTTCTGTTTTCTATTTGTATGGAAAGATGTCTTCAAAGATCACAGCATCTCTAGAGTCGATAATCATATTTACATGAAAATCTAGTATTTCTGATTTATGAACCAGAAATCTATAGACACTACTATTCAAGGCATAGCCTATGAATACGCGGTCCATAGTTCTTGCTCCCAACTTAGTCTTTTTAGGAAATGATGCTAGTACTTTTGCAAGGTATCCCTACATTTTGAGGTAATGGTAGGATGGTTTCCTTCTATGCCATAACTCAAATGGTATAAGACCAAGTTTCTTGTGGGGTACTCTATTTAGAATATAATTTGCAGTTAACAGAGATTCCCCCCACAAGTTTTGCGGAGCTTCAGAACTTACGAGCATGGAATTGACCATCTCCTTCAAAGTTCTGCTCTTCCGTTCAGCAATTCCATTTTGCTGAGGAGTATATGGTGTTGTAGTTTGATGGATTAAACCAAATTTAGCACATAACTTACTAGAATCATTTTATTCATATTATCTGCCTCGATCGGACTTTAGAATCTTGATATTCTTGTTGAGTTGATTCTCAACTTTGACTTTATATGCTATAAACATATTTATTGCCTCATCCTTACTTTTAGAAGATACACATAACAGTATCTTGTACAATCATCAAAAAGTAATAAAATATTTTTTCCCACATCTAGTTGGTGTAAATTTCAAGTCACACAAATCGCTATGAATTAACCCAAACGGTTCTGTATTTCGATCAATTGAATAAAATGATTTTTTTTGCAAACTTGGCCTCAACACAAATCTCACACTTGCGAAATTCTTTCAAGTAGTTTATAAATATATCCTAGATTAGACAAGTTTTTTAAAGACTTGTAATTTACATACCCTAATCTAGTATGCCATAAAATAAGAGACTCAAGTAAATAAACAGAAGACTTTTCTTTATTTATAAGCTTAGGGTATAAATACATGGATTTTTTGTCCACAACTGCAATATTGGCCTTAAAAAGGCCATCAAAAGGATAACCCTTATCCACATACACCCCACCCTTAGTAAGTACAAATTTATCTGATTTAAAAACCATTATAAATTCTTTCTAAGTATTGATCCAGAGATCAGATTCTTGTTGATATCTAGAACATGTAGCACATCGTTCAAGTAAGCTCTTTCCCATATGTCCACTTCAGAATGACCTTTATTTTTCCCTCAACCTTAGATACGACTGAGTTTTCCATTAAGAGTTGCTCATCTTGTTCTAGTTTTTGATATTGTTGGACACGAAAAAAGAGAAGGAGGTGTAAAATTTCTTGAATCAGATGAAAAATTACAACAGGCTAATCTTCCGGTTACAAGGGAGGGAGGATGTTGAAGCTTGAATCCCCCTTTGTTTAGTGCTGGGTTCTTCGTGTGGCGGTGGAGAGTGAATCTTGTTCTCCGTTGACCAGATGACCGTCTGGACCGTCAAGGATCTTCTCCTTGGCAGGTAGAAGGAGTAACTCAGCCCCGTCTACCAAAACTCTAAAAGAGAAGGTAGGCGAAGAGCAACTTGTACGCAGCAAGTTAGCTTGAAGAGTCGAGCTCTCTCTCTCTCTCTCTCTCTCTGTATGTGTCGCGCCTGTTGATATCTCTCGGCCTCTTTATGTTATTGATGCCCTTTGATTTCTTCTTATGCCCTTCCCCTTGATGCCGATCGCCAAAAATTCGACCCCTTCTTCATAGCGACGGGGCTATTTATAGAGGTCCCAGGGGTGAACGTGTCCCCCTGAAAGCGCTCCACAATGAGGGCCAACTTCCCCGCTACATGGGCGGTAACTAACCCACGTGCTTGCTAAAGACATGCCACGATGGGGGCTGATCTCCCCTACGTGTGGGCAGTGATTGGTCCCTTAACCAAGGCGGTTATAACTGAGACGCGGGTGTCAGGCCAACGCGCCTTGATGCTGAGACGCGGGTGTCAGGCCGACGCGCCTTGATGCTGAGACGCAGGTGTCGAGCCAACGCGCCTTGATGCTGAGACGCGGGTGTCGAGCCAACGCGCCTTGATGCTGAGACGCGGGTGTCGAGCCAACGCGCCTTGATGCTGAGACGCGGGTGTCGATACCTCGCGTCTAAAACTTGAGACTCTGCTTTTATTGGCTTGTCTTTTAGTGATTTTTAGACAGCCTACAGAACCCCCTCCAAAGTTTTCGATATTCTGCAGTTAACAGGGATGGATTTCGAAATACTTTGGACTCTAGCTGAATTCACCTTCATGGCTGGACTGTTGATGCTCCGGGTTCGATCTTATCTGGAGTTGGTCTTCGTGAGTGTACTGTTTGAACTCTTTGAAGCCACCAGAGTTGATCATGTTGAGTGTCTAGATGCACAGTCTAAACCTCCCCGATTGCTTTTAGTCTGTCACGAGTGCGCTTTAAGCCAGGAGTGGTGGTCTTCTGCTTGTGCCAGTGTACTGTTGAACTGATTCGCAGAAGCAGGGACTGAACGCGGGTTCCTTTTTGAAAAGCAGAGATGAGACTGCTTTAAAGACGCGACTTCTTAGCGAGATGCGACCCTTTGGCAATGGAAACGCGACTGATCTTCATAAGGCAGACGTGATGTTCAGCTGAAGACGCGAACTTCGGAGAGATGAATCTTTTGAATATAGACGCGATTGTCTGGGCGCATTTATGGCGATGCTGACGGGGCATATCCATCGAAGAGACATGGTCGTCGGGTGCGAGTCCGTGCCACGTCATGATTGCGCTGCCAGTTGGCCTGGGGAACCGACGGGATTTCACCTTTTGGCGCGGATTTCCTGGCTCATTAAATGATCCGTGCCACGTGTCGAGCGACGATTCGCTGCAGAGTCGTGGCGCATGATCTTCTCTGTGCGTTAAAGTGATTTTGTTCCACGCGTCGAACAGAGATTCGCCGCAGAATTCATCGGGCCATACGCTGCATATCTTCGCGAATCCTTGTGCCTATAAAGGCCACAGTTGGAAAGATTCCTCTTCTTCTCCGAACGCACTCGCTGATAAAATTAAGAAAGAGAATTTCCCCTTCTGTTCATCTGTTTAACCTCGGATTGAATTAGCAATGGCACCCAAGACCAAGCCGACTGCTTCTTCTTCAAAGGCGACCGTCGCCGAGGCCCGGAGGGGCAGCTCCTCCTCTGCGCAGGATGATGTTCTCCAAGGTCTCCAAGGTAAAATGCCTTTTAGGCGTGAATTTCGCCATTAAAGGAATTTTAACTCGTGTTTGATTCCCAGACGCAGTTTTTGGGTTGATAACCGAGGTGCGGTTTTGATGACCCGGTGCCATTAGGTCCTGCCTTTTGGACCATTCACTTAGAATATTTCTAATTGTGAAGGGTTTAAACGCGGACTTTGATCCTTGCGTTCTGCAACATCAGGTGCTGGTTCTTACGGTCTGGCGCCTGAGTCCAAGTACTTGAATCTCATAAGTCTTGGTTTGCAAAACGCGGATCTTGCAGGTCTGGACGCGGATTTGATAATTCCTGCGTCCAGTATCTCCTCTGCGTTTGGACGTGGATTCGCAGGTCTGGACGCGGGTTTGATAATTCCTGCGTCCAGTGTCTCTTCTGCGTTTGGACGTGGATGCGCAGGTCTGGACGCGGATTTGATAATTCGTGCGTCCAGTGTCTCTTCTGCGTCTGGGTTATGAACACTTAGCATTTTTTCCTTGCTTTTGATAAAGCATCTAACTAAGTGTCCTTTTCTTTTTGCAGCGCCACACCTTACTACTTCACTCGCCAAGACGCGCCACTTTAGACATGTAGGTGGTGCTGACCGGACTTGACCTTTGTGCTACAAAGGACTGTTCCTGTGACTGCTGACCAGTCACAGGCTCGTGAGGAGAGGCTCTCGAATGTTGACATGAGGACTCTTCGGGTGCTTATGACCGATGCAGCATTCACAACGGATGCTGGCATCAAGCTGGAGAAGCCTGCCTTCTTCTTCGGAGATCACATCCACGATGGCGGCTATCGCGTGTATGACGGAACTTACAAATGGCTCCGTCAAATAAGGGGTGGGAGATTCTTTCTTCCGGACATGGAGAGGATGTTCCCGCTGTCCTATTTCCAGCACATGTCCGTCCCTCGGAAGATGGAATGGGACCTTTCTCGATATGTCCCTGAGATTACTCTCGGTGATTTGGGCTCCCATAAAGTACACCGTCATGATAGCCATGACAGGTCGGTTATCGGCCTTTTCCCTGGGTCGCGCAAGTCTGAGGTTCCGGCTGGGGAGATATCACAACTTGGCACTACCTTACTCAACGCATTCATGGAAGCGGAGGGTGATTATCCGGTTGGGTTCCGTGCGCCCGGGTGGGTCCATTCCACGGAGAACTATTGGTGGGGCAGGATGGTCGGCTTTGTCCTTACCGAGCTCGGGAATCTGCTAAAGCGTGTGGGACTGTACTCGGCAGTCAGGGCCGTGCAGTGGGGGATCCCTCAAAGCTCTCAGAACTTCTTCGGGATTCTAGAGCGTTATAATTCTTTGACGGGGACGTTCTTCACTCCGATCGGGGAGATGGGCCTCGCTCTGCACGAGCTGCATGAAGTCTCAGGATTGGCAACAGGGGACATTCCCTATGAGGAATATGTCCCGACCACTGTGGAGCTTCACCTTTTGAAGGAGGAGTATCCCCTAATATATGAGACCTACTGGGAAGTGCTATGTCACTTCCACATTTGCGGCCAGATAACCAAATGGCGGTCGCAGGGAGTCAAGCAACTGTCTTGGGCCAGTTACTTGTTCAACAACGTCAACACCAAAGACCATCTGATAACCCGATTGGCTCCCAGCTCTGATAGGGAGATTGAAGACAGGATCGACCAGGCTTCTGACAGTTTCTACACCACGGAGTCGAACGAGGACGGTTTCGACCCTGACTTGGTTTTTGAAAGCTTTCACCATCAAGCCCGGACCCCTATCTCCGATCGGGCGCTGTTGGCGGGCTTTCTGATGTTGTGGCTGAAGCGTTGTGTGGTGCCTACGCTGCCACATGAAGTCATTGTTGCTGACGTGGTGTACCCGGCGGTGCTCCTGGCTCATGGCAACCTCATAGCCCTTCTCCCGGCCGTGGCGGCTGGTATTCAGAGAGGGCTGCGGGCGCTAGCTAAGAATTTCTGCGAGCCACCGAAAACTGCAGACTCCGAGGGAAAGCTGTATGTTGACTCAGAGGGGAATCCGACGGTGAAGCGTCCCAACCCTCGGGTCGAGCTGCCTTACACGTACCTCATGGCTTGGTACGTGATGCATTGCCCTTCCTTGATGACGGCGGTGCGTTGGAGGGAGAGTTCTGTCCCTTTTGTACAGCGGTTGGAGGGTTGGAACTGGCGTGATCCTTATATATATTACGTCCGGAAGTGCCTTTCAGACCCTGCGAACTACCAGCTCAATCGTTGCTTCCCCCAGATCCCTGGTGCATCTTTCGGGGATCTACTTATTGATTCTGCTGGCCCAGATGATTTCACGAGATTATCCACGGGAGCCTTCTGGTGGTTGCTCAATATTCGGCCGGATATGTGCTTTTTCGGCAAGGGACGTCATGCACCATTGAGCCGTACATGCCGAATCGCTTCGCTCGACAGTTCGGCTATGATCAGCTCTATGTCGGGAACCCCAATGCTCGACTCGCCTTCGAAGGGAACCTGTTCGAGGGTGCTCGGGCCTGGTACTACAGTGTGGCTGGAGGGACGGGAGCAACTTTCCGTCTACCTCTCGAGGGGCCCAAGTGCCGTATGAGCCTCAGCTTCTGCACTTGGTACTCCCAAGCCATCCAGACACCAGACTTTTTTCCGGCGTCTTCATGCATCGAGAGCATCAATGCAAGTCTCGAGGTAAGGACAGAGTCCGGTAAACCGTCGAAACTCGTAGAACAGTACTTGAAGGCCCAGAAGGAGGTCGGGAGAAGAACGAGAAGGGAGCCACGAGCCACGGAGCCACGACCACCAAGGGCGGAGCCGCAAGCGACTAAGGCGGAGCCGCAAGCGACTAAGGCGGAGCCGTAAGCAACTAAGTCTCGACAGGCGGTGAGCAAGCGTCGTCAGGGCTCTACTTCTACTGCTAGGCCTGCCCGTAAGAAGGTGCGGAGAGACTTGGCGCCAGCAGTTTCTCTACCAGCGGCCATCTCTTCTGGTGTCAGAGAACTGAGGGAGGAGGATATAGCTGAAGAAGAAACTCCTCTAGTCCGTGTTCCCAGGTCGCTTCGCAGAAGCCACGGGTCTGCGGAGGAAGGGGAGCTTGTTGATCGATCCACCGCCACTGACGAGGATGAGCAGCTAGAGGTCGACATCATGAGCGGAGGAGATGTCGATATTCTGGGGATTTTAGCTCATCCTGAGCCTTCTTCTACTCATGAAAGAAGAGATGAGGCACAGCAGTCGGGGTCTCCTTGTGTCTTCATCTCCAGTCCTCGGGCAGTTGATCCCAGTCCTACCACTGGGGTAATTGGAGGCAAGGCTCCGGTTGCAGAGCTTCCTCGCATTGAGCTGTCTTCTTCCTCGTACTCAGGGGAAAGCGAGTTTGAAGACAAGGTCGACTACGGTGATGAACCCACCCTTCCTGATCCGAGCAAGTTCTCCCATATCTCGGAGGAAGAAATGTACGGGGGGGGGGGGGGGGGAACCGTTGACGGCGCCATCACCGTCGGCGACAGTTGCTCCCACTGCAGGTACTTTCACCGATTTTCTCTTTGGTTTTGAAGAAGGTGTCTTAACATTCTTCTTTTACGCTGCAGGGTTGGCTGAGGATGCTGAGACTACAACCTCCTCGCATATCGAGGAGATGGTAAAAGAGGTGATCCAGCTCAAAGGAGTTGAGGCTTCGGTTGGCGAGACAACTTCGGAAGGGGCGATTGCGGAAACTAGGGAGCCCTCCGCTTTGCCGGAAAAGGAGGTACCCACTGAGGCTGGGGAAGCTCTCACTCTGCAGGATTCACCCAAGGGTTCGCTATCTCTGGACCTCCCAGGTGGTAAGGAAGTTCTGATATTTTGAATGTTTCGCTTTTCACCTTTGTGGCTAATGTTGTGGTCATTTGCAGAGAGAACTAAGGGGGCTCAGGTGGAGAGTCCAATGATTGATATCCCTCCAGAAGGCCACACGGCTCAGGTCTCGGCTGAAGTTTCTGAGGAGGAGGTTCCTGCAAAGATAGCACCTCTGGAAACGCCCGAGGCTACTTCTGCTCTAGCCGTATCGGTGGTCAGCACAACTCTTGTGCGAGAAGATCCGCCTTATCCCGTGACAGAAAAGGGGTCGGGAAGCTTCCCAGGTGGTGACGATATGGGGGAACTGGCACGCCAGATGGTGCAACAATTCTTTGCTTCGATGGGATCATGTATTGATCTCATCTTACGTGGAAGCAGCTCCTTCAATTTTGCCCAGACGCTTCTCAGAAATCTGGCCGAGAACGTCGAATTAACCGGAGGCCCCTCACTTGCCCAGGCGTGTCTGCGGGTGGTGAAGCAACTGGGAGACGACCTGCACGAGCTGAAGTCTTTGGAAAATGCCAGCTCTTCTAGTGAGGCCCAGGCCACCCTAACCCGGCTCTTAGCTGCTCAAGAACAAGAGCGACAGGAGGCAGAGGCACAAATAGATGCAGAGATCCGCAGCCTCGAATATTCCCAGGCTGAATGTCAGAAACTAACTGACGATTCAAGGGAATCCGAGATTGTCATGCAGAGCACGGAGCACGTCATCATCAGTGCTCGGGACACCATTGCCAAGGCTCAGGACACCATTGCCAAGGCAGAAGCTGTGCTTGCGATCAATGAGAAGAAGCTTGTTACCATCAAAGAGGAGCTTGCGGAGCAACAGGCGGCTAAGGCACGAGCTGAAGAGAGTCTGTCTCTACATTCTTCCAGGGTGGAATCTCTGCGAGCGCAGCTGGCTGCAAAACCCTTCCTATCTGAAGAGGAGCTGCGGGTCCAAGCCATGATGGAGGCTGAGAAGGCACGTCAGATCAAGATGCATCATCTCAGGGAGCAAATCCGTTCCTTGGCGAACCAGGACATTTAGCCTTCTTTTCTTTTTTTTTTTGTAAAGAAAAGGACACTCTATTTATCAGAGTGTTTGTATCCACTTTTGATATAAAAAGGACATTTTTTTATTCCATCTTCTTTGCTTAGCTGTGGATGAATCCAACTTCTTGATCACTGGCTGTGAATACCGAACTTAGGTAAGACTAAATTCTTTCAATGAAACGCAGCATCGACTCGCGGCCTCTGTTCACAGGGAGACGCGGGTATCAGTTCAGAAGAACTTGGGCAGAACCAAGTTCTTTGGGCGAAACGCAGCGTCGATCCATAGGGAGACGCGGCCATGAGTTTAGAAGGACTTGGGCAGAACCAAGTTCTTTTGATGAAACGCAGCGTCAATCCATAGGGAGACGCGACCATGAGTTCAGAAGGACTTGGGCAGAACCAAGTTCTTTTGATGAAACGCAGCGTCAATCCATAGGGAGACGCGGCCATGAGTTCAGAAGACGCGGCATCCGTCTGTAGGGAGAGACGCGGATCTGCTTCGCTAGGAAAGACGCGGATCAAGCAGACGCGAGGGACGCAGCCTTGTGCATTTTTCATTAATCCCAAAATGGACTAAGTGTTCTCCTTTAAAAAGGACCCCGTTTGCTGAGGGGACGCGACTTTGCATCACGCGGACATTCCTCTAGGACGCGGGTGATCGTCATCCAATCTGGGGAGGGGACGCGAATTTTGGATACGGTTCTTCAGTCTGCATCTTGGTGTAACCTCCCAGGCGTTACATACAGCCTGTCATAGAGATTTGATGTGATCTTCAAATCTCTATTGATGATCTGGAATGCAGATTTTCCGCTGTTTCCCGAAGCGGTTATCCACGCGTCGGCTTCTTATTAGTCTTGAGCGTTAATTCCCTTTAATGAGAAACCGATGCGGGTGGTTGGAGATTGTTGCCTGCGACGGTTTTCGAAGCGGCGTTACACGCGTCAGTCCCTTATTGGACCTTGACAATCGTGCGGTCATTAAGGCCGGCGGTTCAGATTAGGAGATCATTAACTGCAGTTATCGGGGGCTGCCTATAAATAGGGCGCACCCTCTCCCTTCAACCCAATCTTTGGACTGTTTTCTTTTTGAGAGCGAGCGCTCTGAGAACCTTCACCCTCTTCAGAGTATTGTCTCCATGGATGAGGATGGCTCTGTGGATGAAGATGACCCAGGGCTTGTATGCTCCTGTTTGGTCTCTTCGGGGCAGAGTGTCTCTCTGATCATCTTGCACGTCCGCGTCTGGACGCAGAGAGCCCGACTCTTGGTAGAAGCCTCTGTTGGTACGCCGTCCCGATTAGCCATGATATTTTAATCTACCACGGCCTGTACCTTGGCATCATCATTATCTGGACCCCCTCACGAAGTCTGTGTTGGTGCATTCCTTCTGGAATTTGCGCCACAGACTTGAACTTCTCTGGACGCGAGTGCAGGGGTCTTTGGCACTTGGCGCTGGCTTTGTTCACAAAGCTTGCGTTTCAAAGCCACTGTCTTGGGGCGTTTTATAGCCACTGCTTTGGACGAATTCCAAAAAGGTTTCAGACCCGAGCCTTGCAACTCTTGTTCACTCAACAAGGAGATGGCAACTTTGGCGTCTGTGCCTTTTCAGCGTCTGTGCTTTTTCGGCATCTGTGCTTTCGACTTGGGCGCAGAATGAGACCGCGTTTTGATTCGCGTTTGTCTCTGCTGACGCAGCAGTTTGGCTCACTGCGTGGGTCATTCCTGCGTCTGCTCGGCTGACTGCGTGGATCATTCCCGCGTCTGCAGTCTGCATTTGCGACTTAGTTTTTCTCTGTTGAAACATACTAAGTTGCAGATTGTTCTGATTCCTTTGTTTCATTCCTTGCAGGTAGACTTGCTGGTTTGCTGGGCCCCTGGAAGGATGCTTTGGCCGGCGGACTTGTTCGATGTTCACCTATAAGAGAGTATATTATGGTCCTCGTCACCTATAAGAGAGTATATTACGTCTCTGACGAGGACCCAACCCTCGCCAAGGTCTCTTCAGATCTGCTTCGCCATTCATGCCTGCTGACAAGAGATGGTCAGGCTATGCATGACGGCGATGAGGGTTCCGGCGGTTGTGGTGGCGGACAAGATTCTCTTCCTCTCCCACTCCAGAAGTAACATCAAGGACAGTCTATGTCCGTTGGATGGCCTGCTAGGGAAAGAGACGCTCCTGAACGAAGGGTTGCAGGACTTTCTGTTGCCACCAGACCTCAAGAACACCATTGCTCTTAGCTTAGTCAGCTAGGGCGCTTTCGATGTTTACATCATGCATTGTGGTGTAACCAGCTTCTATTGTAGCCACAAAACATCGCGCACTTGGAATCAGACGCGGCTTATAAGGAGTGAGTGCAACCTCTAAGAGAGAGAGAGAGGGACTTCTTTGTACTCCTTAATTGTAACACTCAATCTTATTGTATAAGAGAGCGTTTTTACTGTAACACTCCATCTTATTGTATAAGAGAGCGTTTTGTATCACTTTCATATGTTTGAAAATAAATAAAAGTGACACTTTTCTTTTTGCCTCTTTCATTGTCTTGAACTTTTTTGTCTTAGACTCGTAGAAGCAAAGAATCTTTGACTTTGTTAAATTATGATGGTAACTTTAATAAGTCAAATTTTGTAAGAAAAGATCCTATTTCAGGAACTCTCACAATACTGTCAGAGGTGTGATGTTAACTTGACAGGGATGAAATTTTTGATGAACTTGCCACTTTGTAAGAGAAAGTGACAAGTATAATTGGTACCCCCATGGAGGGTGAACTTTTATCAAGTGTTTGGGATTAACTTGATTGAGCTCAACTGGGGATTTGATGAAAACACTGTTAATTGGTGTAATATTAACCTAACAATGTTTTTAGGTGGACCTGTTATTCTATTGAAGAGAATAACAAGTGAGATTAGACTCGTGGAGAGTCTAGGAAGGTTTGTTACCATCAGAGGTGTGATATTAACTTGACGGGTTGGAAGTGGTCTTGTCGGAAGTGTAATGTTAACTTGACAAGGATGTGAGTCAGAGGTGTGATATTACCTTAACTCAGAAGTATTTCAGTTTTGTTTAGGAAAAACTGAGAATGTCACTGCCATAGGTGTGATGTTTAACTTAACAGTGAGGTAATGCTAGAGGTGTAATGTTGAACTTAGCATTGGTCATCTCGACTTGGACAAGGAAGTCGAGGAAAGGTCATGGCCATAGGTGTATTGTTGAACTTAGCAATGACTCAGATGCTAGAGGTGTAGTGTTAACTTGGCATCATTCATTTCAGCTTCGATGTGGAAGACTGAAGAAAAGTGACTGTCAGAGGTGTAATATTAAACCTGGCAGAAACTTGAAGTACTGCTTAGAGGTATAGTGTTAACTTAAACAGTAGTTTTGTCAGAGGTGTGATATTAACTTGACAAGAATTGGCTTGAGCCGAAAACAGTTTGAGGACCTGTCATTCTATGGATGAGAATTGACAAGTGAAAATTTGAAGTGCCAGAGGTGTAGTGTTAACTTGGCAAAGTGTAGAGTTGACAAGCAAGATTTGTACCCTACAAGGGGTATCTCATTACCAGAGGTATGGTGTTAACTTGGCAACGATTGTTTTTTTTTTTGTGGTCCTACCATTCTGTGGATGAGAATTGGTAAGGGATTTTGGAGGAAAGAGTGGAATCAAGTCCACTTAGGATTTTTAGCAAACCCCCAACTATCAACGGATTTGAGGTGCCTTTACCAACTACCGTTTGAGTTGGGCTAGCCATGCTATTCCCCTCAGCATGATGAGTTGTCGAAGACTTATGTTGGGCTTAAAAGCCAACATTTTCCTCTATCCTTAGCCGTCGGAGGCGTCGGATCAAATGGGAACGTGTCCCTTAGGATTTTTAGCAAATCCTCAGCTGTCAACGGGTTTGAGGTGCCTTTACCAACTACCGTTTGAGTTGGGCTAGCCATGCTATTCTCCTCAGCATGATGAGTTGTCGAAGACTTATGTTGGACTTAAAAGCCAACATTTTCCTCTATCCTTAGCCGTCGGGGGCGTCGGATATTAATGAAGAAGCTCTTCTTGTTTTGATCAGAAGTGTATTTTTAACTTGATCAGCGGAAGAATACCATCTAAGGATAGTACTTCTTCAGGAACCTGCCATTGATCGGCATCATAAGTGTATCGCCATTCGAGGTTATGAGGCGATATGACCCATTTGAGTAGACTGACTCTACTACAAATGGTCCTTCCCATTTGGGTTGGAATTTTCCTTTTGTCTTGTGCGTCATCACCATGGGTCTTCTGACGGCTAAGACAAGATCGCCTTTCTTGAAAGTTCGTACTTTAACTTTCTTGTTGAAGGCTCTGGTGATTCGAGCTTGGTAGAGCTCGATTTGCTGTTGGGCTTGCAGACGCTTGTCGTCTAAGGCCTCCAGTTCCTGGAGTCGCTGTCGATGCTTCTCCTCTGTCGTCATCTCCGCTGTCAAGGCGACGCGTAGAGATGGAATTTGGATCTCTAGTGGGAGCACGGCTTCGCACCATAGACCAAGGAAAACGGCGTGGCTTTAGTTGGGGTTCGCACAGTTGTGCGGTAAGCCCATAAGCATTCACCCAACTTGTCGTCCCAGTCTCGTTGATTTTTCGAGACGAACTTTTTGAGAAGCTTGCCAATGGTCTTGTTGAAAGCTTCTGCGAGGCCATTAGCGGCAGGATAGTATGCCGTTGAGGACACACTCTGGATTCTGAACTTAGCGCAGAATCTCTGGAATGCCTGGCTGATGAACTGGGGTCCATGGTCATGGACAATCCGCCGAGGTACACCGAAACGGTAAATAACGTGATGTTTTACGAACTTGATCACGTTGGACGACTTCACCTCCTTCAAAGGAATGGCTTCGGCCCATTTGGAGAAGTAATCGGTTATTGCTAGAATGAACCGATGTCCCTTTGATGATGGTGGGCTGATAGGACCAACCACATCCATCCCCCACATTTCAAATGGCCATGTAGAGGTCGTAGAGTGGAGGTACCCTGGTGCTTGATGGATAAAATCTCCATGTATTTGGCAAGCGTGACATCTTTTGGCATAGGCGACGGCGTCGGCAACCATCTTGGGCCAATAGTAACCCAACCTTTGGAGTCGATGTGCCAGTTTTAGGCCAGGTTGATGGGCTCCGCACGTACCGTCGTGGGCCTCTTTCAATACCTCCTGGGCCTCTTTTGGTGAGAGGCACCGGAGTAAGATCCCGTCATGCGACCGACGATACAATGTTCGTGTAATCGCATTATAGTAAAACTTAGGGGCTTTCCTTCGAATGGCAGCCGCCTCTTTGGCGTCCTCAGGCAGGATGCCGTACAAGACATAGTCGATGTAGGGGAATCGCCAGTCTTTAAGCTCTGGACGGCCGACAATTCCAGCACTTCTTTGCCTCGACAATCTCCCTTTGACTCCTGATAGACCTCGAGAGTATTTTTCGGGCAATGCAAGTCGTGGCTGTAGACGAATATTTTCTCCATTGCTCCAGCTGGAAGAGCTAGGGAGGCTGCAAGGGATGCGAGTGCATCGGCGTGCGCATTTTGCCTGCGCGGTACATGGTCGATGTAGAAGTTAGCAAACCCCTCGGCCATGCGGATAGTTGCGTTGTAATAGGGTACTAAGTCTTCATGTCTGACTTCGTACTCAACGCGAATTTGGCTGACGATGAGTTTAGAGTCACCGTATGCCTCGAGATTTTTAACGCCAATCTCATCGGTGAGCTGCATCCCGATCAATAGAGCATTGTACTCCGCCACATTGTTGGAACAAGGTTCCGTTAGCGAGACAGCTCGGGGGATCACATAATTTTATGGGGAGACAAGTACTACTCCTACCCCCGCCACTACGTGTCCCTTGGGGTTTGTCCTTGATGCACCGTCGAAGAAAAGTTGCCACACTTGACTTTCGAACGATGTCTGAGTCAGGTAGACTTCGGCCACTTCGTCATTGAGATCCTCGTAGACTTTGGCTGCCCTCGGATCTGGGTGTTCAGCGAGGAAGTCTGCCACCGCCTGTCCCTTAATGGCTTTCTGCGGCAGAAAGTGCATATCATACTGGGATAGCAACATGGCCCATTTTGCCAGCCGGCCATTTAGTGAAGAAGGCTTTGTCATAAGTAACCTCAGGGGGTTGACTTTTGATATGACATTTATAGTCTGGCCTACCAGTTAGTGTCGCATTTTCTGAATGGCGAACACTAATGCCAAACATTCCTTCTCGATCGGGTTGTACCGATGTTCGGCTCTGATCATTGTTCTACTCAGATAGTAGATTGCCTGTTCTCGTCCTTCTTCATCATTCTGAGCTAGTAGAGCTCCCAAAGAATGGTCCATTGCCCGGACGTACACCAGGAAAGGCTTTCCGGACACGGGGCTGCAAGGACTGGTGGTTGGGTGAGGTATTGTTTGATTTCCTCAAACGCTTGTTGGCAGGCATCGTCCCAAATGAACGAGACACCCTTCTTCATCAACTTAGCGAAGGGCTGGCATCTTCCGGAGAGGTTTGAGATGAACCTGCGGATGTACGCCAATCGACCCTGTAAACCCCTGAGTTCCTTGAGGTTTCTCGGGGGTTGCATCTCTTGGATAGCGCGGACTTTCTCCGGATCCAAATGGATTCCTGTGGAAGTCACAACAAATCCCTAGGAATTTGCCACTGGCTACCCCCAGGAAGGATTTGGTGGGGTTCATCTTCAATTGATGAGCCCGCATGATGTCGAAGACCACCTTCAGATCAGCTATGTGATCTCCTTTAATGCGACTTTTCACCGCAATGTCATCGACATAACATTCCACCGTTTTGCGCATTTGCTGATGGAAAATGGCATCATGGCCCTTTGGTAGGTTGCCCCCGCATTCTTCAGTCCAAAAGACATGACAGTATAGCAATATACCCCTAGAGGAGTCCTGAAGGAGGTATGCTTTTCATCATCAGGATACATTTTGATTTGATTGTATCCTGAGAATCCGTCCATGAAGGACATTCGTTCGAATCCACAAGTATTGTCAATCATAACATCTGTGATTGGCAATAGGAATTCGTCTTTGGGGCAGGCCTCGTTTAGATCGCGGAAGTCGATGCAGATCCTGATCTTCCCGTTCTTCTTGGAAACGGGGACGATGTTGGCTACCCAGTCGGGATGTTGTTCTTCCCTGATGAAGCCAGAATCAATAAGTTTTCTGACTTCTGATTGAATTGCCTCCATTATTTCTGGGCGAAACCGTCGCTGTTGTTGTTTGACAGGCTTTACGTCCGGATTGATGTTGAGGCCGTGCATGGCCACTTGAGGATCAAGTCCTGGCATGTCCTCATAATTCCAGGCGAAGACGTCTATATACTCTTGTACAAGAGATATTAGATCCTTCTTCTCTGAAGGTGACAGGCCGTCACTTATGCAGATGGGCTTAGGGTTAGCCTCATCTCCTAGGTTGATCTGAACAACCTTGTCTTCTGTGGGTGGCTCACGCTGTTCAAAGCGGGTATCCCAAAGAGCATTTAAATGTTTGATCCAAGGATCTGTATCAGATTGGATCATTTCTTCATTTCCATCTTCCAGGTGGCTTGTCGAAACCATGTTCACTGAAAGTTCCTTGAAGATGTTGCCGACACTGACATCTGACTCCCAAGATGATGTGTCTGAAGAGTAATCGTTGCTCGACGATTCTTGAGAATCGGAGGCTGATGGGACCGGAGTTGATACATAGCCCAACCCCCGGCGCGTCCGATGATAATAATCGGGGCCTTCCCTTTCGGCACAAAGGATCGAAGTAGCGTTCTCCTTCCTTTGCCGAAGTTCAACCCGGGTCTGTTGGTTAGATCATACCCCATGCACTTCATCATTTTGAGCGCTTTTGGTTCATAATGACTGAGCTGAGGGGATTCCTCCTCACTTTCCGATTCTTCGCGGGGCGTTGGTTCAGTCGTCATTCGCCCAAAAAGGATTGGTTTTTGGCCTTTTCGTCTTGTCGGAACCATGAATATAGATTCTTGCGCATCACCATTATCCTGGTATGTCCCGAAAGATGATTTTACTGGTACATGCAATGATGTCAAAGCATCCATTGCCGACCAGATGTCATCGTCTACGTCGGTACTAGTATCCGACGGTATTGAATCGGATGCACACGCAGAAAAATACTCAAAGTCTAAATTCTCATTAATATACCAACCGCCTGCATCGTCGGTGGTATTATCAACATCGAGCTTATTAGTGCTCTTTACAAGTGGTTCCAACTTCCACAGGCACTCTTCTTGCTCGGGCTCAGTGTCAGCCTCATTACTAGAGTCTGGCACCTCCAGTTGCGGAGTTTCATCCACCGGATCCTGATATAGGAGGGAGTCCGTGAAATAATTTTCGACCCCCTTAAACGGATACCTTTCGGCAACCAACGTTTGTACCTTCCCACTCGTGTCAATGTATTTCATGACTTGGTGAAGAGTGGAGGGAACGATGGAGTTGCGGTGGATCCATGGTCGTCCCAGCAGCAGATTGTAGGAAGTGTCGGCATCGATGACGTAGCACGTCACCTCCGACTTGAGGCTCTCAATCTGGCACTTGAGCTTGATCTTCCCCATCGGACGGGTGCCGTTGACATTGAACCCATAGATGGTCGTCTGTGTAGGGCTCAGACGGTGGGTAGGGATGCCGAGGTGTTGCATGACTCGGCGGGGCATGATGCTCAATGCGGACCCTGGATCTACCTGAATGCGATTCACCTCAGATGATCCGATATAACCTGTGAAGTACAGGGGTCGATCATGCTTCCCTTTAACCTGCATATCATTTGCCGTGAAGGTAATGCAGGGAGCATTCTGGGAGGTGTGGAGGCAATCCTGTACATCTTCCTCCCTCGGCACCTGGGTCATGAAGACCTCATCATTTGCCAGAGCTTCTTGCAGAGCTTCCCTGGTTGACTTTGATAGTCTTAGAAGCTCATACAGGGTGATCCGCGCCGGGATGTTGGCCAATTGAGCCAAGACATCAAAGTGGTAAGGCGTTGTGGATCCTTCCGCTATACCCTTTTGAAGAGCTCGAGAGAATCGAGTCTCTTTTTGTTTCTCCACTGGTGGCTTCGTGGAGGGCCTAGTTGGCTCTGCAGCCGGTTGTGGAGGGTTTGCCGCCACTTCGCCGTACTGCTTCAAGTAGGGCTGTCCTGAACGAGTCCCCGTCATTGGTTGGTTGGGCTCTGCGGCCAAGACTATTGTTTCCTCTTCTGAATCAGTCAGTGAGGGAACATCATCCTCTGCTTCTCGGGAGGAAGCACATACCACATGGCAGGACGAAGCTTTTGCCTTGCCTTTGGACTTCCTGTTGGTTACAGTAGTCCACTGCTGGCTGTCCACTAGGTCAGGGTGGACCCACATGATTTCCCCTTGAGGCGTAGGGACGGGTACCAAGCCCTTCTCCTGCTGCTGGTGAGGGTCTGTGTTGACCACTCTTAGTTCTCCTCTTGGGATTGGGACCACCCCTGCAGGTGCTGGAGGTTGTTTTCCAAACTGGAGAACCGACGTCATGTTGGCTGTCACCTCCTTCTGTTCTGGTCGGAGTTTCAACACCTCCGCGTCAATCAGAGCCTGAAGGATGTCCTTGAAGATGTAACAGCTTCTGGTAGGGTGTCCCAACATCCTGTGGTACAAGCAGTAGTTGGGGTTGTCGGTCTTGCCGACTTCCTGAGGGCGCCTGGCCTCAGGGAGCTTCAGTCGGTTGCTCTTGTTGAGTAGCTTGAAGAGCGAATCGACATGTTCCTCCTTGAAGGAATACTGCTTGTTGGCGCGGGGTTGGCTTGAAGAGCCACTCGCCTTGGCTGGTTGAGGTTTGGTGGGAGATTTGGTCTCCGTCGCCAAATTATCCTTCCGCTTTGTCTGGAGGGAGGTGTCTGGCGCTCGCCTAGTTGACCTCTCCGGCCGCGGCTTGCCTTCTTCTGCCCTGACGCGGGCAACAATCTCCTCAGCCTGTTCACCTTATTGGACTAATTGTTTCCAGGTGCGGCTTTCAGCAACTCCTATTTGAGCAAGGAGTGAGGTTTGGAGGTTGTGGCGGCATGTTTCCACCAGGGTGGCCTGGGTCATACCGCTTGGACACCGGAGTGCCACGTTCCGAAATCTTTCCATGAAAGATTTGACGGACTCTCCCTTTCGCTGTCTCGTAGCTAACAGGGTGGGCATTGTGCCCTCGGAGTCATCTTCGAAGAAACGTGTTAAGAACAGCTTCTCCAAGTCGCCCCAGTTCTTGATAGAACCTTCCGGGAGTTTCATGAACCACTCAAAGGCCAACCCTTTCAGGGTGCCGATGAACAGACGCGCCAGGATGGCGTCATTATCTACTACATTCCCGGTTTGAGATTTGAAGTAGTAGATGTGCTGATTAGGGGACCCCTTCCCATCAAAGGCTTGGAGGGTTGGAGCCTTGAACTTAGGAGGGTACGGGACTAAATCCCACTCAGCTGGATAGGGCCGGACCACTCCAGCTTCTTGGAGGTCTTTGCGACTGGCAAGGGCATTGAGGCGTTCCTCCAATTGACTCATCCTTTTAGCATGAGCCTTCCCTGGGTCTCGGTCGCCCTTTGACGAGGGTTTGGACGAGCCAGAAGTAGATCGAGGCTTCTCTTCAGAAGGCTCGGAAGATGAGCTTCCTCCCTTTCTCTCTCTGTCCCTCGACCTCCTAGGAGGAGATCTCTTCCTGTCTTCGAGCAGCTATGCAAGCGCCAGCTTGATAGCATCGATAGATTCCTGTTGAGACACAATCATCTCCATTTGTCTCTTTTGGATCTGTTCCAGACGTCTAGCTGTCTCGTCAGGAGTGCCTGTCATGTAGGCAGAGGTCTCCTTCTCAACAGAGGAGTTTGAAGCCCCTGATTCCACTACGGCGGAGTGGGAATCGTTCACTTTAATGCCATGGGCTAAGGCATTATAGTCAACCGGGGGAATGGCCCCAGTCCGGGTACGAGTGTGTTGATACACCCCTTCCGGTTCAGAGTCAGACTCATCTGAGCTGACTGCAAGTCCTTTTCCCTTGCTTCTGCTTGTCATGTTCGCAGTAAGCTCCGGGTATTCAACGTCAGAGAAGATTCTCCTTCTATGGGAGCGCCTTCTTTTGGCTGACGGGGGGATCGAGGTCAGCTATCTAACTAAAGACTGCTGGTGCACACTCGACCCGCAACGGAATTCCGAGAGCATGGAGATGAGCCGTTGGCAGCAGCAAGATGAAGTGACCTGGTGGGCACTTCTTTTCCTTGTTAAATAATCCCTCAAATCCATGGAAGAGGGATCAAAGAGACTAGCCTCACAACGTTGAAGACGGGAGGCATCCATGTGCTGTGCAGAATGGACGCAGACTTCAGGGACGCAGCTCTCGCGTCGCGGCTGTCTGATGCGCGCCTGGCGTCTCTGTTGAGATGAGACGCGAGTCTTGCGTTGATGCCTGGTGCGTCCGGGCAGAGACGGGTGAGAGAGAGTGGGCTGCTGGGCCCCCTGCCTGTGAGCGTGTGTTTCTTGCGTTTGACGAGACGCAGAAGCTTTGCTTTGGCGTTTGGTAAGCTGGTCTTCAGAGGGCTCAACTTGAGGAGTTACGCACTTGGGCCGCCAAACGCGGATTTCACGTACTGGACGTGCCGCGGGCAAAGCGCCAGATTGCATGTCGCGTTTAGCCTCAGTCGGACAACCAATGGTTCCAGCTTGAAGCTGACGCGCGCGTCTCCTCTGTCGACGCTCAGCATTTCAGTTGCGTCGTGGAGGAGGAGAGAAACCGACAACATCCTGATGCTGAACATCAGGGGTTTTAACCACGCGGGTCCTCTGAGGGACACTGACGCGGGTCTTTTGTGCGACGCAGTTGGTCGCAGCAGCAGTCGCGCGTGAGACCACGCTGGCCTTCTGAGAGGCGTTGACGCGGGTCTTCTGTGCACAAGGGACCGTAGCAGTGGCGCCCAAGAGAGCCTCAGATCGAGCTTCGGAGTTATTCCCCGCCGAGACCCTGCGACAGACGCGGGTCTTTGGACTCTTGGAGCCAGAAGAGAGAAACTCTTCGAATTTCGCCTGGTCGAACTCCACAACAAGTGTCTCGACCATTTTCCCCCTACGGAGGAGATCATCCTGCGCCACGGCTTGTTCGTCAGTGACAAACGTAGTCCCCAGCGGAGTCGCCATCTCTTGTTGGACACGGAAAAAGAGAAGGAGGTGTAAAATTTTCGTGAATCAGATGAAAAATTACAACAGGCTAATCTTCCGGTTACAAGGGAGGGAGGATGTTGAAGCTTGAATCCCCCCTTTGTTTAGTGCTGGGTTCTTCGTGTGGCGGTGGAGAGTGAATCTTGTTCTCCGTTGACCAGATGACCGTCTGGACCGTCAAGGGATCTTCTCCTTGGCAGGTAGAAGGAGTAACTCAGCCCCGTCTACCAAAACTCTAAAAGAGAAGGTAGGCGAAGAGCAACTTGTACGCAGCAAGTTAGCTTGAAGAGTCGAGCTCTCTCTCTCTGTATGTGTCGCGCCTGTTGATATCTCTCGGCCTCTTTATGTCTATTGATGCCCTTTGATTTCTTCTTATGCCCTTCCCCTTGATGCCGATCGCCAAAAATTCGACCCCTTCTTCATAGCGACGGGGCTATTTATAGAGGTCCCAGGGGTGAACGTGCCCCCCTGAAAGCGCTCCACAATGAGGGCCAACTTCCCCGCTACATGGGCGGTAACTAACCCACGTGCTTGCGAAAGACATGCCACGATGGGGGCTGATCTCCCCTACGTGTGGGCAGTGATTGGTCCCTTAACCAAGGCGGTTATAACTGAGACGCGGGTGTCAGGCCAACGCGCCTTGATGCTGAGACGCGGGTGTCAGGCCGACGCGCCTTGATGCTGAGACGCAGGTGTCGAGCCAACGCGCCTTGATGCTGAGACGCGGGTGTCGAGCCAACGCGCCTTGATGCTGAGACGCGGGTGTCGAGCCAACGCGCCTTGATGTTGAGACGCGGGTGTCGATACCTCGCGTCTAAAACTTGAGACTCTGCTTTTATTGGCTTGTCTTTTAGTGATTTTTAGACAGCCTACAATTCAGAGTAATAATTTCTCAGAGCAGATGTGCCAAGTAGCCCCAGTGTCTACCCACCAATCCTTATTGTTGGTCATCAGATTCACTTCTGACACCATAACTGAAAGGCTTGGCGACGCATGGTCAATCAGGTTTGCCTGTGGATGGTTCTTCTTATTCTTTTTGAGACGGCTACGACATTCATTCGCCTTATGTCCCTTTTAGTTGCAGATGTAGCAAGTTCCTTTGAAGTGCAAGTTCTTGCCTTCTTGGACCTTGCCTTTGTACCCTTAGGCAGTCTTCTTCTTTAAGCCTTTAGAAGTAAACGCTTTCTCCTTTGAGTCTTCGATCACATTGGCCTTGGCTTCATAGAAGTTCTTATTGCTCCTTTCTCAGACTTTCGGTTGTCCTTCTCAATTCGAAGCCTCATAATGAGATCTTCCAATTTCAGCTCCTTGCGCTTGTTCTTTAGGTAGTTCTTGAAATCTCTCCACGTAGGTGGGAGTTTCTCTACAATAGTAGCAACCTAAAAAATTTCAGGTAGATTCATACCTTCAGCCTCTATCTCGTGCAAGATAAGTTGAAACTCTTGCACTTAACTGATCACAGTCTTGTTGTCCACCATCTTATACTCCAAAAATCGTCCTACGATGAACTTCTTAGTACCGGCATCCTCAGTCTTGTACTTCTTATCAAGACTGGCCCATAACTTCTTTGCCGTTGTGATTGGACTGTAGACATTGTAAAGAGAGTCATCCAGTCTATTTAAAATATAGTTTCAGCAAAGGAAGTCACCTTGCGTCCATGCATCGACTGCAAGGACTGAGTCCCGATCAGTTTCGGGTTCTGGTGGATCCTCTCGCAGGAATTTGGCCAAATGCAGAGTGGTTAAGTAGAAGAGCATCTTTTGTTGCCACCTCTTAAATTTTGTGTCATCGAATTTTCCTGGCTTCTCCAGCTTCGGGTTAGGAAGTGGTGCAGGCATTAAAGTTTGAATCTGCATGTTTGGTGCCTTACTTGAGCTGTCTTGATTAGTCTCAGATATTTTCTGCAATTTCAAGCAGAACAGAAGTATGTAACTTTAATACTTAATTGTCTTAAGATTGATAGTTCTAGGAATCAATATGACAACTAATCAATATCACCGATCTTATTGGTCAGGTCGGTGAATATCAGGTGGGAGGTTTTCCGTTCAATAGAACGTTTCTTAATTACAGAACCACCTTTCAATTACCTTCTTTTGTTAAACACCAATTAGACTGGTATTAGTCAGTCTCAATGTATTGTATATCAGTATAACCGCTGTATAAAAAATATTAATTCACTTATACAGTATTGAAGTGAGGTACGCTTATAGCGAAATTTTTGTTAATTACGAAATTTTTGTTAGGTGGATAGATTGTAACACCCGGTTCCAGGGATACGTACCCAGATACGTGTCCCGACTTTTTCGACCGTATTATTGCAATTTTCTTTCAGTATTTGTTTTTAAGTTGTGATTTCTCATGTTTTTGGTATCGGATTTGAATTCTTAGGGTCAGCCCTGACCCGGACTGGGAACCCGATACCAACCTGTAGCCCGATTTGACCTTTCTGGTAGTTCATTTGACCGATTTTAGTTTCAGACACTGTTTTCTAATATTTTATATTTTTCATGATTTTCTAAAATTTTTCAGAATTTTTCTGCAAAATCTCCAAAATCGGTGTTGGTCGGCATAGCCGACTGATTCCCAAATTTTTAGTTTTCAAATGGGAATGAATTTTCAAAAAAGACTTTCACATTACTTCTTAAAATTTCATTTTTCATCTAAATACATTTTTGAGATTTTTTCTAAATTTATCAAAATTTCACCGATTCTGGTGTCGGCCGGTATCGTCAGAAGATTCCAGAATTTTTAATTTGAAAACTATATTGAATTTCTTGAATTCGATTTCACCAAACATCTTAAAATAATATTTTCTATTTTTGAGAATTTTTTGAAACGTTTCTGAAAGAGTCAAATTTTCGCCCAATTAAAATAATAATATTATTTACCGACAATTTCTTTTCTTATTTTTCCCTTCTCTACTCCCCTAATTTGTACTTTCAGAAATTTTAATAAATAAATTATTTAATAATAAAAATTTTCTACTATTTTATTTTCTTTTCCTTATTTTTTCCTTTTTCTTTAATTTCTCTCTTTTTCTTTCTTTTCTTTCTCCCCCCATTGACTTCCTCCCCTGCCACTGCTCCCAGCCGCCCGCCGCCTGCCACCTACAGCAGCAGGGCTGCTGTGCAGCCCCTCTCCCCTTTCCCAAAACTTCAGCATTTCTTTTCCCTCCTCCTCTATTTAACCTCCATTTTTTCTTTTCCTTTTCATTTCAAAATCCAAAAATCAAAACTTCATCTCCTTCAAAACAACCCACTTCATCCTCTCCATGGCCGCCGCCTCCACCATCGCCACCGCCGCCGCCGGCCACCCCTAGGCCGGCCAACCACCTCCCCCACACCTCCTCTCCACTCCACCACCTCCTTCAACCTCCAACAACCCTCCACCATCTCTAATTTCAACATAACCCATCACCACTACCACCCTTTCTCCTCCAAAATTCACCACCACCTCCATTAAATTCTCCACTCTAACTATCTCATCATCACCTCCTCCTCCTTATCTAACTCCCCAACACCACCAATCATCAACACCACCACCACAACCACCACCACCACCAACCACCATCACCACCTCCACCAACAACAACCAACCCACACAACTCCACCTCCCTCCTCCCCCTAGACCCGCGCGCCGCCTCCCCTCCCCCGGCGGCGCCGCCTGGCCGCCAGCGCTGGCGGTGGCCGGCCACTTCCCCCTCCCCTCCATTTTTTTCTTTCTTTCCTTCTTTCTTTCTTCTTTCTCTCTTTCATTCTTTCTTTCTTTCTTTTCCCTAAATAAAACTTACTTTTCCCTTATTCCTAAAATACCCATCCCCTCATCCTAAAATTACATCCCTATATTTACGACCCTACCCCTCCCTTTTTAATTCATAATCTTTTCTAAAAAATACCCTATTTTCTCTCTCTCCTCCCTATAACTTTCTCTCTCCTCTTTCTCTCCTCTCTCATTTCCTCTCTAATATTTATTTATATAATATATATATATGAGTTTATATTAATATATACATGGGTTAGTAGCTTGCTTGAACGTGTTTGCGGATTTTTCTTGATTTTCTCGGTATTTCATCCGGTGCTAGGCGAGTACATTTCTTACTTTATTACCATTATTTCATATTTAAAATTATTATCGTGTTTTTAATATATGATGTCTCTTTATGCAAGTTAGTATATGTTATATAAATGATTATCATGTTTTATAAATAGCTGTCGGCCTTTATTATATCTTGTCAAATCGGTATTATACCGGGTATGCCTAGATCTGCTCCCGCTTTACCCGGCTTCGCATAACTAATTAAAAGATAAATTTATTAGTATAAAAATGGTAGTGAAGAGTTTGGTATGTTTATGCCATTCTCCTATACTATGTGATGTGACCGGTTGATAACTGATATTTGATGTTGTGACTTTCACCGACATATTAGTTACCTGACCCTGACATATACACACCTGATACTTGGCCTGCTATATTTGACACATGATACCCGATACGGGTACTTGTCATGCTTTATTTGACACATGATACCCGCCACCAGTACTTGCCATGCTATATTTGACACATGATACCCGACACCGGTACTTGCCATGCTATATTTGACATATGATACCCGACACCGGTACTTGCCAAGCTATACCTATTATTTGATATCTGATACTGGTACTTGCCATGCTATATTTATCGCCTGCTACCTGACACCTGATATAATAACACTTGACCTGATATTGTGGCACATATAATATATTGCATATTCATGACTATTACTTTTACAGGGACTTGGCATGATTATTATACTGTTACCAGATATTTGGTAAACTCTTGTACTCCTGAACTCCTGTATTCCTGAACCCCTGAAAAGGGGTGACTCCTGATATTATACTCCTGTTAATTCCCGTAGTTTGATAATCATGGTTATACTGTATACACTTGTGGATATTATCTTTGGGCAATTCATATATGTATAATAAAAGTAGTGAACTTATATTGGGGTGGGGGAAAGTGATGGAAACTGGTATGATGTCATATTTATAATGATGATATTTCTGAAATGTCGCGTGGGGCGCGTAATGATAAGTCCCCGGAAGCAGTAGCCTGAATGTGAAGTGTCGTGTGGGGCGCGTAATGATAAGTCCCCGGAAGCAGTAGCATGTACTCCTGAGCTAGTCCCGGGCTGAGACGGGACCCACTATAAATATGAGCCATCAGATTTATCAATTTTCAAATAATAACTCGTCTTATTCATAAGTGGATGTATGTGTGCCGGTCGCACATACAAAAGCATATGAATCGGATGAATAACATAAAACAACTGTAACACCCCATCCTCAGTATACGTACACAGCTATGTGTCCTGATTTTTGGAGCGTATTTTTATTTTTTTATTTTATTTATTTTCTGTTATTTAAATTCTTACTCATATAGCAGTACTGCATGATTTGACCTTTTTGGTATTCAGATTTGACCGATTTTAGTTTCAAATATTATTTTTTTAATATTCTAGATTTTTCATGATTTTCTGAAATTTTTCGGAATTAAATTGTAAATCTTCAACACCAGTGTCGACCAGTGTCGCTGACCGACTCTCAGATTTTTAATTCAATAATGGAGTTAAAAATCTAAAAATGACTTTCACATTATTTCTTAAAATAATATTTTCTATCTAAATGAATTTTTTGAGAATTTTTAAAATTTATCAAAATTCCCCTGGATTTGGTGTCGGCCAGTATCACTGGTTGATTCCAGGAATTTTAGTTTACAATTGGAATCAAATTTCTGAATTCTGCTTTCATATTTCTTCTTAAAATTATATTTTCTTCTTTCAATCATTTTCTGAGATTTTTCAGATTTTATCGAAATCCAGCCGACCCGGTGCAGACCGGGGTCAACGGTTGACTTCAGGATTTTTATCTTGAAAATGAAATTGAATTTCTAAAAACCGATTTCATCAAAAATCTTTAAATAATATTTATTATTTTTGAGAATTTTAAAAAACTTTTCGAGATACTTTATTTTTCGGGCTTTTCCCGAGTTCCGGTGTTTTCCCAGATACCGAAACTCTATCCGGATATTTTACCTTTTCTCTCTCATGAGACCCACCAAATCTGGGTTCAACATTAAATGCAGTATGGATAGGATCTCTGCATTTAATGCTTATGTGCAAATTCAACTCTGAATCTTGTCACCATAACTTTTTGTCTTTTTCATCAAACGCAACTTTTGCATTTTTCCCTGGACGCGAGCTCCATCCCCGCGTCTGGACAAATGCCAGACGCAGGTTTTCAGGAAACGCGGATTTTCATTGGAAGCACGTCTCTTTTACAAGAGACGCAAGTCTCATTTTAAGGGAATCATGTCAATGGCAACATTATAATAATCTTATTCCCTTTATATATATAACTCCTCCTTCCTTTCTCTCTCTCTCTCTCATTATTTCCTTTCTTCTTCTTTGTTTCCAATAGCAAGAAACGAAGGGCAGCAGCCCAAAAGAGCCTTGCCTCCCTCCTTGGCCGGCCACTTTCACCACCATCACCACCATCTCCTCCACCAATTCCTCCACCATTCTTCCCTCCATCTCCTCCACCATTCCAACAACAACACCACCAATCTCCATCATCTTCTTCTTCCTCTTTTCCACCAAGAAACTCATCTTCTCCACCAAACATCACCACCTTCCCCACCACTACCTACACCACCTTGGCCACCACGAACCACACCATCTTTCTCTCCTCGGAATACTCTTTCTAACGAGGTATAGCTTCGCTCTCCGAAGCCTCGTTTTCAAAACTCCATTTCTCCCTTTTGAACTACACTTGCACCCTCTAGATTTCTTGGACTTGGAGCTTTAACCATCTTCTCCGGCCAACTCCGGCTAACTCCGGCCGCCGCCGGTAACGTGGCCGACCATCCCCTTCCCTTCTTCTTTCTTATCTTTCCTTTCCTTCTTTCTTTTCTTCCCTTCATTCATTCATTCTTTCTTTCTCTTTTCTTTCCTTCTTTCTTTTTTCCTTTCCTTTGATTCCAAACCTGCGTCCCTCTTAACTTTTCCCTGCGTCTCCCTTTTATTTCCCTGTCTCTCTCTTTCTCTCTTTGTGTGATTACTAGACGCGGATTTTACCCCCTGCGTCCGAGTAATTATTCAACGCGATCCTCGCGTTCTTTTGTCAACGCGACGCGGAGTTTATGCTCGCGTCTGCGTTCTCCTCGTGTCCTTGCTAGAACGCGGGTCTCGAACCCTGCGTTTGTGACATCTACGCAACGCGACTCCCGCGTCTGCGATTTTCGCGTCTTCATTCTCCCTCCTCCTCCATAAATATTTAAACGCATTGATTACCTGGATTTCATAGCTTGGGATTTCCGGTGTTTCTTGAAGTTTTAGGCGAGTGTTCTCGCTTTCTTTCGGATTTTTCCTGCTTCGTCATGTTGGCTAATATTATTTTCCTGGCACACTTGCATGTATCATGCTATCTCTTGTCGCCTGCCTAATATCACCTCTCAGGTATATGTCTCATGGCACCTGTTATGCTACTACTTGATACTCGCCTCGTTATGACATATTGATACTTGGCTTACGATTATCATAATTATGGGAATCCTGTGACTTGAAATTATAATACTCATGTACTCTTGAACTCCTGATCTTGTCATGCACTTGCTTTCCCGTAAATTGATAATTACATAATAAATCATAAAAAGAAATCACTTGAATCGAGTCGGGGGAAACTTACGGCTATCAATATATGTTCATGTTTACAGTGGCACTAGGTATGTTGTGCAACTAAAACTTCTGGTCTGACCTGTGGGCCTCCAGGCGACCGAGGGGAGAACTGGCTCCCTCCTTCCTGGTACCATCTTGATAAGAGCATTCTATAAGACCCTCCTGTACGCCTTGCGGCTGGTTCCGAGCACCAGTAACGGAACGTCCTGGACCGTGGTCCTGGGCATGCACGGGACCCACTGTAAACATTGTTTGTTGATACCCCGTTGGTTTCCAATAACAACCTTGAATTACTCATATGTGGATGTATGTGTGCTGGGACGCTATTACACATACCTAGACATATGGGTAGAACGAGTAATAAGTATAAATATTAGAAATGGCAGAAATAGATTCGTTCAGGCCTTATCACTTTCATTTTATGCCTCCATTTCTTGCTTACTGTACATGTACTCTCGACACAATCCTTGATGCTTAAATACTATTTTGATCATATCAACACACATATACCTATCTCTACACGGCACTTGGCATTCACCTGTCTATTTGTTAGGGAGTTTCTGACTCCCCTGGACTTGCATGTTCAGGTTCTGAAGCTTGGACTGAAGCGGAGCCCTCCACTGAAGATCAAGCTTATTTCTCAGAGCAGGCTGACTTGTCCTAGCTCCTTCTGTTTCTGAACCTTCCTGCTAGCTCGGGGATCTTCCTCTCAGCCCGTGAGCATCTTTTACTGTACAAATTGTAATTCTTACTTTTGTACCTGGCTGTGATATAATGTACATGTACCAATATATCACGCTCTGTGATAACTTTGTAATCCTTATGTTGGAATGTATATTGCCACGTGCTTCTGTACTCTTTTTCTTGTTTGTACTGATGCTTAGCGTATATACGTGAGGGTATTTCTGACCTGCGTATATATGTCGCAGTAGTGTCCCCGTACCCGCTGGATTGGGGCATTACAGGTTGGTATCAGAGCCAGGCTCTCACACTTACAGTACAACCAAATTGCAAATTAATGGGATCGTAAGTTGCAGTTGGGATACATGAGTTTCGGTTATACATTTCAACTACAATATACAAAGTTATCCATTCCTTCTTGATATTCCTTCCCCTGATTCCTAAAGTCCATCTATCTTTTGCTTTCACTCCTCTTTCCAGACATCTTTTACCAACATAGATATGGATAGAAGGGCAGGACGTAACAACTCTGGGCAGCCACAGGACAGGCCCGCAGGGGGAAATGCTGATATTCTAAGGGTTATCTAAAATATGGTGGAGAATCAACAAAGGCAAACCGAACTCCTTCGGCAAGGATTGATAGCAGCTCCCCAGGAACGGAGGCCAGGCAACGTGTCAGACTTCAGGCGGTTGCAACCGGCAATATTTACAAGGGGAGAGAGACCGCTAGATGCCGAGTAATGGCTAATCGACACCACCGATCTCTTGAAGGCAGCAAGGGTTCCAGAGGAAGATCAGGTGGAGGTCGCCAAGATCCAACTAAAAGATGTGGCTAGAAACTGGTGGCTAGCTGAAGAAGCGAGACTGGATAAACCCATCACATGGGACCAGTTCTCTAAAAGCTTTTATGATAGATTCTTCCCTTCCACAGCTCAGAAGGAGATGGAAGAGCAATTTATCCGACTTCAACAATAGAATCGATCTGTTGATGAATATGCTGCTGAGTTCTTAAGGCTAAGTCATTTTGCTCCGTATATGATAGCCGACGAAGAGAAACGGGCAAGCAGGTTTCAGCAGGGCTTACAAATGGATATTCAAGTCCTTTTGATTCCCTAACAGCTGAAAACATATTCCCAGGTCCTCACTGTAGCTCGAGAGGTGGAGCGAGGACTGGAGAAAAAGAATCTTGATCAGAGGAGGAAACTGGCCATGAAGAGGCCATTTCAACAACTAGGCAGAGGAGGTCCAGTCAGAGCTGCAAAAGTCCCAATGGTTAGAAGACCATTTCGATCAGCCCCTCTTCAGATAACTCAACCACTTCTTATATGTGATTATTGCCAGAGGACAGGCCACACGCATCAGGAGTGCCGTAGGGCAAATGGATTATGCCTGGCGTGTGGATCTGGTGATCACACAATAGAAGCTGTCCCCATAAGAGAACTGGGATGATGAACCGAACCTTACCGGCACCCCCGGTAACCATTGGACAGAGGAACCCAGGACCAGTAGTTAAGATGGCCCCTCTCCCTCCACAACAACAAGTGTTTCGCCCAGCTCAGAGGGGAGGAAGAACAACAGCAGGACGTGGAAGAGGACGGGCCTACAACTTGACAGCGGAAGAGGCCCAAACTTCTGGAGAAGTGGTAACAGGTAAAATTATGGTGCACTCTAAACCTGTCTTAGCCCTCTTTGATTCTGGCGCTTCTCATTGTTACATATCAGATAGTTTCACTGCTTTGCACTCTATACCAGTTGAATATTTAGACCACCAGTGGGAGATTAATACCGGTAATGGGTGGTCATCTCTAATAAAATTTGTGTAGATTGTCCGGTGGAATTGTGTAACAGGACATTAGCAGTGGATATGCTCGTACTAGATACTAAAGGGTACGACGTAATCTTAGGCATGACTTGGCTCAGCAAATACCATGCGGTTATTGATTGTCGGAGCAAGAAAGTTATTTTCAGAATACCACTTCAGCCTGAGTTCTAATTTGAAGGAGAACATAAACCTGCCAAGGGAAAAACACAGATGACTACTGTTGAAATCTAGGAAAAGAGAGTACTAGTTTGGAATGAGTTTTCAGAAGTATTTAAAGAGATCTCAGGACTTCCACCCGATAGAGCAATTGAGTTCTCCATTGATACCATTCCGGGCACACTCCCAATATCTAAAGCCCCATACAGAATGGCACCCACTGAGTTAGAAGTTCTAAAAAGGCAGTTACAGGAATATTCTGACAAGGGATTGATTAGACCGAGTACTTCACCATGGGGAGCTCTGATACTATTGGCCAACAAGAAAGATGATGGTAAGCGGTTGTGTATAGACTACAGAGAGTTAAATAATGTTACCATCAAGAATAAATATCCCTTACCAAGAATTGATGACCTTTTTGATCAACTTCATGGGGCCGAGTGTTTTCAAAATTGGATTTACAATTAGGTTATCACCAACTAAAAGTAAAGAAAGAAGATATTCCGAAGACAGCATTCTGAACTCGCTATGGTCATTACGAATTTCTAGTCATGCCCTTCGAAGTGACCAATGCCCCAGCTGTCTTTATGGATTTGATGAACCGAATTTTCTCGCCATATTTGGACCAGTTTGTCGTGGTGTTCATCGATGATATCTTAATATATTCTAAGAATGACAGAGAGCATGCAGAACACTTGAAGATAGTGCTACAAACTCTCCGGCAGGAACGACTTTATGCTAAGCAAAGCAAGTGCGAGTTCTGGTTAGACCATATAGCTTTCTTGGGCCATATAGTTTCCGAAGAAGGAATTTCAGTTGACCCTAGAAAAATTCAGGCAGTTAAAGATTGGCCAATCCCAAGGACAGTAACAGAAATTAAAAGCTTTATTGGATTAGCTGGATATTACAGGAGATTTGTCCAAGACTTTTCCAAAATCGGAACCCCATTAACAAAGCTCACCAGAAAAGGGAAAAGGTATCAATGGTCAGAGGAATGTACTACAGCATTTGAACAATTAAAGGAAAGACTAATTTCAGCCCCGATCTTGAAGACTCCCTCAGGAACAGGAGGGATGGTTATCTATAGTGATGCATCTGGAAAAGGCTTAGGATGTGTATTAATGCAGCATGGTCATGTCGTAGCTTATGCATCTAGACAATTGAAACCACATGAGAGGAATTACCCAACCCATGACTTAGAACTGGCGGGGGTAATATTTGCGTTGAAGATCTGGAGACACTACCTTCTGGGGGACAAAGTATTGATCTATACTGATCATAAGAGTCTTAAGTATATCTTCAAACAGAAAGAATTAAACATGAGACAAAGGCGGTGGCTTGAATTGATGGCCGACTATGACATAGACTTACAGTACCATCCTGGTAAGGACAATACAGTCCCAGATGCATTAAGCAGGAGACCAGAGAATAAAGTATTATTACAACTTACTCAACAGAAGGAATTGCTTCGGGAAATCATAAAGCTGGATTTGATGCTAATACGAGGAGCTGATGAGTCAGGTCAACTAATAACCTTTCAGATTCAACCGACCCTGATAAGTGAAATTAAGGAAGCCCAAAAGGGAGACCCCAGACTACAGAAATTCAGGGCTCAAGTAGAAGCTGGATTGAGGACAGATATCTGTATTCCTTCGGATGATGCACTTTATTTTGGTAACAGAATCTGTGTACCGCAAGGGGAAGTCCGGCAAAAAGTTTTGACAGAGGCACACAGTTCGGCTTATTCCATACACCCAGGAGGAAATAAAATGTATCAAGACTTGAAGCAGAAGTTTTGGTGGAACGCCATGAAGAAGGAGATAGCCCAGTATGTGGCAAAATGCTTGGTTTGTCAGCAAATAAAGGTAGAACATCAGAGAACAGCTGGACTTCTACAACCATTACCGATACCCGAATGGAAGTGGGAACATATCACCATGGATTTTGTTACAGCTCTACCCCGCAGTTCTAAGGGTAACAATGCAGTATGGGTAATCATTGATCGCCTCACAAAAGTTCCTACCTTTCAGAGTAGGTCAGTCAACAGAAGTTCTTGCAGATAAATATATGAAAGAAATTGTTCGTCTACATGGAGTTCCAGTTAGCATCGTGTCAGATAGAGACACGAGATTCTGATCACATTTCTGGGAAAGTCTCTAAGAAAATTTGGGAACTCGTCTGAAATTCAGCACCTCATATCATCCCCAGACAGATGGACAATCTGAACGAACTATCCAAATCCTTGAAGACATGTTACGAGCCTGCATGATAGAATTTAAAGGGTCATGGGATGACTATATTCATTTAGTAGAATTCTCTTATAATAACAGTTATCAGGTCAGTATCAAGATGGCTCCATTTGAAGCATTATATGGCAGAAAATGCAGGTCGCCAATATGTTGGGATGAAGTCGGCGAAAGAAGACTTATGGGATCAGATATTCTAGTTCAGACAACAGATAAAGTCAGAATTATCAGAGATCATCTCCGGGAAGCACAGAGCCGACAGAAGAGTTGGGCAGACACTAATAGAAGACCATTGAAATTTAGAACAGGTGACCATGTATTTTTAAAGATATCACCAATCAAAGGGGTAATCCGATTTGGTACTCGTGGAAAACTTAGTCCAAGATACATCAGCCCGTTTGAAATTTTGGATCGTGTGGGAGATGTGGCTTACTGATTGGCATTGCCACCATCTTTAGAAGGAGTACATAATGTATTCCATATATCACAGTTGAGGAAATATGTCAAAGATGAAAGTCACATTCTAGATCACTCAGAATTAGAACTACAACCAGATTTATCCTACAAGGAGCAGCCGATGGCCATTCTGGATAGAAGTGTCAAAACATTGAAAAATCGGGCAATACCATTGGTACTAGTTTCTTGGAATAGGCATGCCCCAGGAGAAGCTACGTGGGAACGAGAGGATATTATTCGTGAACGTTACCCCCAACTCTTTCCATCTTAGTTGGTAAAATTCCTTACCCTTATTCTTTTCTGCCTTCACATCCCCATTATCGAAATTTCGAGGACGAAATTTTTGATAAGGTGGATGGATTGTAACACCCCATCCTCAGTATACGTACACAGCTATGTGTCCTGATTTTTGGAGCGTATTTTTATTTTTTTATTTTATTTATTTACTGTTATTTAAATTCTTACTCATATAGCAGTACTGCATGATTTGACCTTTTTGGTATTCAGATTTGATCGATTTTAGTTTCAAATATTATTTTTTAATATTCTAGATTTTTCATGATTTTCTGAAATTTTTCGGAATTAAATTGTAAATCTTCAACACCGTGTCGACCAGTGTCGCTGACCGACTCTCGGATTTTTAATTCACAAATGGAGTTGAAAATCTAAAAACGGCTTTCACATTATTTCTTAAAATAATATTTTCTATCTAAATGAATTTTTTGAGAATTTTTAAAATTTATCAAAATTCCCGGATTTGGTGTCGGCCAGTATTACTGATTGATTCCAAGAATTTTAGTTTACAATTGGAATCAAATTTCTAGATTCCGCTTTCATATTTTTCTTAAAATTATATTTTCCAGACGCAGGTTTTCAGGAAACGCGAATTTTTATTGGATGCACGTCTCTTTTACAAGAGACGCAAGTCTCATTTTAAGGGAATCATGTCAATGGCAACATTATAATAATCTTATTCCCTTTATATATATAACTCCTCCTTCCTTTCTCTCTCTCTCTCTCTCATTATTTCCTTTCTTCTTCTTTGTTTCCAACAGCAAGAAACGAAGGGCAGCAGCCCAAAAGAGCCTTGCCTCCCTCCTTGGCCGGCCACTTTCACCACCATCACCACCATCTCCTCCACCATTCTTCCCTCCATCTCCTCCACCATTCCAACAACAACAACACCAATCTCCACCATCTTCTTCTTCCTCTTTTCCACCAAGAAACCCATCTTCTCCACCAAACTTCACCACCTTCCCCACCACTACCTACACCACCTTGGCCACCACGAATCACGCCATCTTTCTCTCCTCGAAATACTCTTTCTAACGAGGTATAGCTTCGCTCTCCGAAGCCTCGTTTTCAAAACTCCATTTCTCCCTTTTGAACTACACTTGCACCCTCTAGATTTCTTGAACTTGGAGCTTTAACCATCTTCTCCGGCCAACTCCGGCCAACTCCGGCAACGTGGCCTACCATCCCCTTCCCTTCTTCTTTCTTATCTTTCCTTTCCTTCTTTCTTTTCTTCCCTTCATTCATTCATTCTTTCTTTCTCTTTTCTTTCCTTCTTTCTTTTTCCTTTCCTTTGATTCCAAACCTGCGTCCCTCTCACCCTTTCCCTGCGTCTCCCTTTTATTTCCCTGTCTCTCTCTTTCTCTCTTTGTGTGATTACTAGACGCGGATTTTACCCCCTGCGTCCGAGTAATTATTCAACGCGATCCTCGCGTTCTTTTGTCAACGCGACGCGGAGTTTATGTTCGCGTCTGCGTTCTCCTCGTGTCCTTGCTGGAACGCGGGTCTCGAACCCTGCGTTTCTGACATCTACGCAACGCGACTCCCGCGTCTGCGATTTTCGCGTCTTCATTCTCCCTCCTCCTCCATAAATATTTAAACGCATTGATTACCTGGATTTCAGAGCTTGGGATTTCCCGGTGTTTCTTGAAGTTTTAGGCGAGTGTTCTCGCTTTCCTTCGGATTTTTCCTGCTTCGTCATGTTGGCTAATATTATTTTCCTGGCACACTTGCATGTATCATGCTATCTCTTGTTGCCTGCCTAATATCACCTCTCAGGCATATGTCTCATGGCACCTGTTATGCTACTACTTGATACTCGCCTCGTTATGACATATTGATACTTGGCTTACGATTATCATAATTACGGGAATCCTGTGACTTGAAATTATAATACTCGTGTACTCTTGAACTCTTGGTCTTGTCATGCACTTGCTTTCCCATAAATTGATAATTACATAATAAATCATAAAAAGAAACTACTTGAATCGAGTCGGGGGAAACTTACGGCTATCAATATATGTTCGTGTTTACAGTGGCACTAGGTATGTTGTGAACTAAAACTTCTGGTCTGACCTGTGGGCCTCCAGGCGACCGAGGGGAGTGCTAGCTCCCTCCTTCCTGGTACCATCTTGATAAGGGCATTCTATAAGACCCTCCTGTACGCCTTACGGCTGGTTCCGATCACCAGTAACGGAACGTCTTGGACCGTGGTCCCGGGCATGCACGGGACCCACTGTAAACATTGTTCGTTGATACCCCCGTTGGTTTCCAATAACAGCCTCAAATTACTCATATGTGAACGTATGTGTGCTGGGACGCTATTACACATACCTAGACATATGGGTAGAACGAGTAATAAGTATAAATATTAGAAATGGCAGAAATAGATTCGTTCAGGCCTTATCACTTTCATTTTATGCCTCCATTTCTTGCTTACTGTACATGTACTCTCGACACAGTCCTTGATGCTTAAATACTGTTTTGATCATATCAACACACATATACCTATCTCTACACGGCACTTGGCATTCACCTGTCTATTTGTTAGGGAGTTTCTGACTCCCCTGGACTTGCATGTTCAGGTTCTGAAGCTTGGACTGAAGCGGAGCCCTCCACTGAAGATTAAGCTTATTTCTCGGAGCAGGCTGACTTGTCCTAGCTCCTTCTGTTCCTGAACCTTCCAGCTAGCTCGGGGATCTTCCTCTCAGCCCGTGAGCATCTTTTACTGTACAAATTGTAATTCTTACTTTTGTACCTGGCTGTGATATAATGTACATGTACCAATATATCACGCTCTGTGATAACTTTGTAATCCTTATGTTGGAATGTATATTACCACGTGCTTCCGTACTTTTTTTCTTGTTTGTACTGATGCTTAGCGTATATACGTGAGGGTATTTCTGACCTGCGTATATACGTCGCAGTAGCGTCCCCGTACCCGCTGGATTGGGGCGTTACAACAACTAAACAATAATAAGGTTAGGAACGTATGATATTTGGTCTCTCCTTTGTTCGGGTCCTGGTACTCACATGTCAGACCCGGATAAGTTCTACAGAGTGCGAACTCTAGTATGGACTATCGGTGATGTGAGGCGCTGATAGGGAGACGATTGAAATATCAAACGGTACTAATTATTATTATTGGATAAATTAAAATGCAACACATTTATATTCCAGTTATAGTATTATACCCTGAGTTAACACCTTACTTTATGACATATGATGATTACTCTAGACACACTATAGTTCTGTTACCCTTATGATAACTCAAGTTGTATAAACTCAGACGATGGCGACATGAGGTATGTGGTATATAGATGAGGGTTTCCTTATTTGGATTATCCCCTTGACCTATTTGTCTCGTGAATCCATAATCTGAGCTTGTACAACTAGTTTTGCCCATGGTCGTATTTATCGCATGTTTAACTTATTTGCCGCATGTACCTATGCTCTTTGTACTGCCTTCTTCTATACATGATTTACTGTCATTCTTTTAATTTACCTTATGTTATTTGTTATTACTTTTACCTGCATACTTGGACCACATCACTTGATCATGTACACGTGTACCTGTTATGCACGCCATTTGGCTTTATATATGTACTCACAGGGTTGCGTCTGACAACCCTGAATTCTCACGTCCAGATTCTAATGCCCGGACCATGGTAGCTTGCTGTAGCTGATCAGAGTGCGCAGAGGATCCTCCCGTGGTGATCAGAGTGCAGCAGAAGCTTAGACATCGCCGTAGCTCTTCCTTCCAGCTCTTCTCCTGTTTGGCTCTCGAGGTCCCTCTTGGTGCTCGTGAGTACCTCTCAGTTTTTGTATATCTCTTCGCATTATGTACTCTTGTATTTTCTAGTAATGTAATATTCCTGTAATATTATATCGCTTTCTGTGATAACCATGTACTTGTACTATTCCGTTGGAATGTATATTACCACTGTGCTTCCGCCTCTGTTTCTTGCCGGTACTGAAGCTTAGCGTATATACGTGATGGTATTTCTGTCCTGCGTATATACGTCGCACTAACGTCTCCGTACCCACCGGATCGGGGCGTCACAGGATGGTATCAGAGCCTAGGTTCTAACATCCTCAGTACAACCAGTTGGCAGATTAATGATGTGTTAATCTGCAGCTGGAGAGCATGAGTCTTAAATACATTCCAATCGCAAGTACGGTGTTATCTTTTCCTTCCTCGCAATCTTTTCCTTGGATCCTGAGACCCTTCTATCTTTTCAGCTTCTTCCCGTCATTCCTTCGATCAACTCAGATATCCTGAGTTGGTAATCTCCCTTATCCTTTTCACTTTATTATATTATCATCGTTGACTGTAATCTCTTCCATGTTCATCTCCCTCCTTATAAAAATTTCGAGGACGAAATTTTTGTTATGTGGGTAGATTGTAACACCCCGTTCCAGGGATACGTACACAGATACGTGTCCCGACTTTTTCGACCGTATTATTGTAATTTTCTTTCAGTATTTATTTTTAAGTTGTGATTTCTCATGTTTTGGTATCGGATCTGAATTCTTAGGGTCAGGCCTGACCCGTACCAGGAACCTGATACCAGCCTGTAGCCCGATTTGACCTTTCTGATAGTCTGATTTGACCGATTTTAGCTTCAGACACTGTTTTCTAATATTTTAGATTTTTCATGATTTTTTTAAAATTTTTCAAAATTTTTCTGCAAAATCTCTAAAACCGGTGTCGGTCGGCATCGCTGACTAATTCTCAGATTTTTTTAGTTTTCAAATGGGATTGAATTTTCAAAAATGGCTTCACATTACCTCTTAGAATTTCATTTTCATCTAAATACATTTTTTGAGATTTTTTCTAAATTTATCAAAATTTGACCGATTCTGGTGTCGGCCGGTATCGCCGGAAGATTTCAGGATTTTTATTTTGAAAACTATATTGAATTTCTCGAATCCTATTTCATCGGATATCTTAAAATAATATTTGCTATTTTTGAGAATTTTTCGGAACGTTTCTGAAACAGTCAAATTTTCGCCCAATTAAAATAATATTATTATTTACCGACAATTTCTTTTCTTACCTTTTCCTTCTCTACTCCCCTATTTTTTACTTTCAAAATTTTAATAAATAAATTATTTAATAATAAATTTTTTTACTATTTTATTTTCTTTTTCCTTATTTTTTCCTTTTTCTTTAATTTCTTTTTCTTTCTTTCTTTTCTTTCTCCCCCTATTGACTTCCTCCCCTGCCACTGCTCCCAGCCGCTCGCCGCCTGCCACCTGCAGCAGCAGGGCTGCTGTGCAGCCCCCTCTCTCCTTCCCCAAAAAATCATCATTTCTTTTCCCTCCTCCTTCTCTATTTAACCTCCATTTTTTTCTTTTCCTTTTCATTTCAAAATCCAAAAATCAAAACTTCATCTCCTTCAAAGCAACCCACTTCATCCTCTCCATGGCCGCCGGGTCCATCATCACCACCGCCGCCGCCGACCACCCCTAGGACGGCCAACTACCTCCCCCACACCTCCTCTCCACTCCACCACCTCCTTCAACCTCCAACAATGTAACCCCCTGCTCCCCGGTGTACGTATCACAGTATCCGTATGCGATACGATGTACAAAATTGATTTAACCTCTGTGGTAGTCCGATTGAGCTGATTTTAGTTTCAAAAATTATTTTCTAATATTTGAGATTTTTCAGGATTTTTCTGGAATTTTTCTGGATTATTTTGGAAAATCTCCGTAGTCGGTGTCGACCGATACCGATAATAGGCTTTACGATTTTTCTTTCACAAACGGAGCAGAATTTTGAGAATTCACTTTCACCGTGTGTCTTAGAATCACATGAGCTACGTTTGGGTATTTTTGGGGATTTTTCTGATTTTGTCGAAAATCCGGCCAAACCGGTGTCGCCCGGTATCGGCGACAGCTTCCGGGGATTTTAATTTGCAAACCGGATTGATTTTCTATAAACTGTCTTCATTTTAAGTCTCAGGATAATATTTCCTATTTTCTGTAATTTTTGGGCACCGTTCGGAGCTGATCGAATATCGGGCCAATATTATAATATTAAAATATTAATTTTTTAAAACCTTTTTCTTTTTCTTTTCTTTTCTCTTCTCTTCTTCTCTTCTCTGGCCTTTTCCAGAGAATTCCTCCTCCACCGCCTCTCTTTTTCTCTCTCTTCCCTATAAAACCCCTTCCCTTCTCTCTCTAAACAAAATCTCTCTCTCTCCCTCTCCAAACTCTCTCTCTCTCTCCCCCAAACTCTCTCTCTCTACTCTCTCTCCCTCTCTCTCTTCATTTCTCTCACCCTCTTTCTCTCTGTTCTTGGCACCCGGACCACCGCCGGCGAGGCGGCGCAGGCCTGGGTGACCGCCGGCGAGGCGGCGCCGGCCAGGGCGACCGCCGGCGAGGCAGCGCCGGCCTGGGCCACCGTCGGCCCAGCCCCCAACCCTCTCTCTCCTCCTCTCTGCAGGGCACCCGGCGGCCTTGGGCGCCGGAGCAACGCCGGCACCGGCGAAGCAGCGGCGCCGGCGAGGTGGTCGCGCGGGCGGCGGGCGCGCGCGGGCTGCGGGGACACGTGGGCGGCAGCAGCAGCCCACGGCTACTGCTGCCGTTGCTCTATTTGGGTAAAAACCCAAACGGGTTTTAGGTTTGGGTTTGGTCCAGACCCGACCCATTTACACCCAGATCTGACCCAATAAGGTAACATTGCATTTGAGCCCCTGTAAAATTATTAAATTACTTTTAAGCCCCTGTAAATTTGCAAATAGCCCCCTGAATAATTTCTGTTATTACGTAACTAACCTTTTCTCTCAGTTTTGGGTCTTCGGGCGATATCGGGAGCATCCGGACTCCGATTCGGGCGTTTCTGAATCCGTTGCGATCGTGGGAAAGAGAGTTACAGGCTTATAGTCAGTTTGTGAGTGTTTTTCTTTTTGAAATTATATTTATTTATGTTTAATACCATGAGTGATTACTTTAGTTATGCACTTGACATTATGGGTTAAGCACTATAAACGTTCTGTTTTATAATAAGAACTGTATCATATGATAGTAAATATAAACAAGAAATGAATACGGATAAAGGACCACGAGACACTGTCACTACATGGATCACTGGTATGGTTCTACAATACTGTGACAGGTACACTGATACGCGTCTGGTTACACCACACATACACGCGTGCTCTATGATACGAACTCGTGTCACTATTCCCCTGTTACCCTTACCGATCCCTAGTAAACGGAACACCGTATTTCATATACATAGCAGTTACCCTGGATATCATTATTTCATGTAGGTGTCAGGTAGTTTCATGTACACGTCTCACCATGACGTAGATACTGAGATTCACGACACGATGACATGGATACCGTAGGTCACTGGACACATTATGACATTATACACTGACCACTATTATTACATGTGCTATCACATAGATTGCTACACATATATGTTTCACTGGTACACGGATATACCCATGCACAGACTACCGTCATGTCATATAGTGTGATTATCGTTACATGGTTTCTCGGCATATCACTGTTACACATGCATGTATGGTTTCTTTATTCTTGTCATATGGATTCCCGTTCATACTACATGTATTATTGTTCCATGGTACCGTAGTCATGTTATATGATTGTTTCCTGTTACTGATATGGATATTCACGATACTGGACATGAGAGCTGTTGATATGCGATGTGTGGAATCCCACATTTATTGTTCCCGTTATATTGTTCCCGCATTATATCGTTCCCGTTTCCCGTTATATTGTTCCTGGTATATTGTTCTCGTTTCTCGTTATATTGTTCTATGCTATCAACAGAGCTCTGGTCCAGTTATCATATTACCCGTATCATGTACAGTAGTTGTTCTTGTTACATTGTATACTTGACATTAAAGCTAACTTGGGTATGGGGGAGACTTGACGGTTGATTAGATCTTATCGGGTGATGTACTGGATCCATATTGTTCTCCCACTGCAGGAGATGGTAGTACTACCTACCAATTGCTCCATGAGCTCTTGTTACTTGATTCATGCTCCCCTCTTAGCGGAGGGCCCTGGTCTTAACAGCCAGGGGCTTGTTTAAGGCCGTGATCCCGGGTATGCACGGGATACATCCACCCGATAAGAACTCCTCGACTATGGGTTTCCAATTAACATAATAAAATAGTATACACAATAGTGACGTCGGGAACACTTGTTATTTGGTCACTCTCTCGTTTGGATGATGGTACCCGTAGGCCATGTCCGGATGGGTTCGACTGGAGTGCGGGCTCCAGTATGAACTGCCAGTGGTATGGGACACTGGAAGAGATTGATTAAAATACCGGGTGGTACTGATTGCTACTTTGTATAAATCAAATGACATGCCTGGTACATGTATGCTATCTTGTTATTGTTCATGCTACTGTATCCGATATCATGTTACCTGTATACTTGTTACTTTACCTGGCATATGTTATACTGTCTGTGATGGCATATGACGCATGTTCTGCATTGCATAGCATACGACGCATGTTCTGCATTGCATATATGATGCTTTCTGTAGAGCAGACATCACTACTGTATATACACCACACCGTATAGTGATTACACTGCATAGGCCCATCTGCCTGTACACGTCTATCACGTCGCCACTAGCATGTTCACTTCTAGCACGTCACCACTAGATAACATTTTATATTATATAAACTGGATACGATTAGAGACATGACCTGATGATAACCGGTTAGGTAGTGATGGTATTAAAAGATGACCTGTTTATAGATTTCTACTGCTTGCATGGTTATATACTCTGCTACTTATTAGATACTTATGATATGGTATCACTACCATAACACCATGTATTATATATTATTATCGTGCTTGTATTATTATTGTATCTATTACTGCCTCCTTCATTTTACCACTCACTAGGTCGCTTTCTGACGACCCTGGGTTTGCATGCCCAGGTTGGAGATCCGAGTTACCGTAGCTTCAGAGAGTGCTTTGGAGTCACGTGGGAGATTCCTCATCGGGACTATCCATAGGTATCCTAGTGATTTATTTCTGTTATATTATTTGTCCATCTTTTTCATATCCGTTATGATCGCTAACCTCTTCTGCAGGTATTCTTGTACTTATTTCATGCTGGAACTCAGGTATATATATGGAGATTCTTTACTGTACTGAGGCTTAGCGTACGTACGTAGGGTTTTCCGCCTTGCGTATGTACGTCGCCATAACGTCCCCGTATCTTTAGGATCGGGGCGTTACAAACAACCCTCCACCATCTCTAATTTCAACATAACCCATCACCACCACCACCCTTTCTCCTCCAAAATTCACGACCACCTCCATCAAATTCTCCACTCTAACCATCCCATCATTACCTCCTCCTCCTTATCTAACTCTCCCCTGCTAGATATATCTTGTGCTTCATTGTTTTAATTGTGTGGATAATTTTCTTTCTCTTTGTATTGCTAAATATCATTAGTTGTTTTAATTCCGTATTATTTGCCACAGAATTTTAGTTATCACCTATTCACCCCCTCTAGGTGATTTCACGAACCCCAAGTTGAGAGTTGGATTGATCCAATCGGAGATCAGATGATCAAACCAGTTCAAAGTGAGAGCCCTACCCATCCTTCCTTGTAGAAGAGTCTTGTTGCAAAAATTGATGTTTTGCGATAAGCTCATCACGAAAACTGATATTTTGCACCAACCGGACTCCCAAACAGCAAGAGCCCGGTGCACCATCTCCCTCCCTCCCTCCTTCTTTTTCCTCCACTGAACAAAGAAGAAGAACGACATGACAACCTGCTTAAGTAAAGATTTGAAAACAAAGAATTTTCTTAGAGAAGAAGACAAGCATTTTCACCCTAAGTCTCCACCTTATTAATAGTTGGGGGAGTCGACATGTCCCTAATTCAAATCTCTAATCTCCGAGAAAATTGGTCATATCCCAAGATCCTCGGTCAACCAAATATGTGGAATATCAACTGCCTCTACCACTCGATCTCAGTCATTATGGTGTCGGAATTCGAAAACACGTCATCATAGATTTCATGCCAATCTAATCGACAGACAGATAAGCTATCATCCAACCACGCAATCTCTAGATGAAATCCCAAAGATTTGCATTAATGGATCAGATCCTCCCCCTCTGTAATATCCCGAAGAATCAGGCATTCAAAGATCTGAACCAACTCTGCTCTTCTGACTTCTCTCTTACAGGCTTCGGCAAGCAAAAGAGCCGGAGGCATATGTGGTGGTCAAAAATTGACTCTAAGAAAGATGCTGACACATGTCTAATCAATTAAGTTTCTCTTTCAAAGTTTCCGCAACGATCAACTGACCCGTCACATCGGACCCTCTCGAGAGCATTCACAATTCTCAGAGTCACTCTAGGTTCCACCCCAGGCCATTCTGGAGCAAAACCCCCATCCTAGAGGCATCACTCTCTAGAGTCACCTACAGCCCAATGTTCCTAACTTCACCCAGAAGTCTCTAGTGACAACCGCCGAGATCTCCGCCTGCAATCACGCTGTCTCTCTTCTCCTACATTGAAGACGTGCAACGCCCATGCGATCAAAGTTAACAGCTATGGATAATAACGAAATTTCCTGCATGTAATCCCAACCATCACGCCAACCATCACGATCATTACAACAAATTCACACATGGAAATCATGCAGTTGCACTATCTCACCGGTGCTCCATTCGCATGATACATGTAGCAAAGTCCTCCAGGACTTCGCTAGTCAAAGCCGAGAGTAGCACTAATTCTCACAATTGCAAAATTCCATCGCTTAATAAATTGCATTTTTTTATTGAAGTCACACTTCTGGGGAAGAAAGAAGAAAAAACAATTTTTATTGACACACGGACCTTTAAGCGGCGTCTTACATTCCTATTGCCCGACGGCTTCGACCCGTGGTCCATGTTTCGGACCCAGAACGGAACCGGACTGGATAACCATGAGCCCGACCTCCCACAAAAAGTGAACCACTCCGTCTACTTGCGGGAAAAGTCAAATCCAACCGACTCTCTCAGAAACCCGAGACGTGTCGGTTCCAGCCAGTAAACCCCGAATAAAATATCATCCAACCAACGGCCCTGATCTCGGTTGTAAAATTCAACAGGAGATCCCAGCCGTTAGTAGTTTAAATGTCGGCGTCATTTCGTGGATTTCTCTAGGCGGAAGATTGGGGTGGAGAGCGGCCGACCAAAGGCGTCGTTTTTATACGCCCCCCAACCCGTCGTCAAAGCCTTTGCTCTTGTTTCGTCTCCCTCGGGAATTTTGAGGTCGCCGTCGAGATCCTGAGATCGGAGATAGAGCCTTCCTTGATCGGAAATGAACCGCTTATCCCTCCGCCGCGGGCCCAGGTATAAACTTATTCCCACCCCAAAGTTATTTTCTTTTCTCGATTCTTGCCCCCTCTCTTTCGTCTTCTGGTCAAAACCCTATGTTTGTCCCTTTTGACTGGGAACTGCGCTGGTTGTACTTATGTTTTTGGGAGCGTGTGCTTGCAATCTTTGGTAGGGGTTCTTGATTGCGATTTAGGACTGGATTGTGCGCGAAGGTTAAGGTGGAAAAGTTTTGATCTTGGGCGGTTTGGTCGGTTTTGCATGGGTCTTCTGTGAAATTGGGTGTGTGTATGTGAAGGTTTTTGTTGCATAATTTTGAGGAATTTAGTCGAGATGTTTAGGGTTGACTTGGGTATTAACAGGGGAGGGAAGAGGGGGAAAATGGGAATTAGAGAATATTTTATGTAGATTGCTTTAGATAATTCATGAATTTGATTTGTTTCGTTTCACATAATGCATATAGTTTTTGCAATTCATTTTAGAATCAGTAGTTTGCTTTAGGGTTCATTATTACTGTCCTAATTTTGCTTGCATTGATTACTATTACTGTTTGGATGCTCTTTCTGTTCTTTATGACTGTATATGTTTCTGTCTTCAGTAAACCATTAAATAGTTGAAGTTTATGAAACAAATTTTTTAGGAAGCATATACATAAATCAGCTCTAACTGTAAGTTGTTTTGTATCAATTAGAACTGTTACACAGTTTTAGTGGGAATGCTGTACGTTAGTTCAACTCGAGTTCAATTTTTTTATTGGAAAAAGTGCGTATAATCTCACACGAAGGTGTGTCTTCCCACAGACACATATTTAATGGAAGATGTTCTTATAAACATTAATATAGAATGGTGTCTTTTTCATCTGTCATGTGAGATTAGCCACCAATGATGAATGGATACCTATTATAGGTAAATTTGAAATTGAAGCATATTAGTATTATGACCATCAGATCACAAAATTCTCTAGAAAAGAAAACTAGAGAATTTAGATCTGGAAAAACTTTCTGAGAGAGAAAGAGAGGGTAATTGGACGGAAAATTTGTTAAGTTTGGTAATAATAAATATAAGGGGTGAATAAGGAAAGTAAATAGAGGTGTATAACCATTTTCAATGGGATCTCTGATATTATAGGAAATAGTTAATGCACTATGAAGTGTCAACCAGTTACGGTAAGAGTCACTAAAATTTTGAGGTGTCTGTTTACTTGAGTTTAGTCAAAATCTTAGATGGGCCGGTATTTATAGAAACTAATATGTAATGGAAATACATAGGCTATATGAAAAAATGGAGATCATTTTCAACTTTGGAGTGGTGGTGCCAAGACGCAGCCTGTATGCTTCTTCCCATGTCAATATGTTCCGACAGGAGCATACATGGCAGTGTTGATGCTCTTTTTTTTTTTTTTTTTGTTGGGGGGGGGGGGGGGGGGGTTGTTATTGATAATATTTTACCAACCTTGGAAGTCGCAGGGGTTCTGTTCTTTCTTTTTCTTTTCTTTTTGTTTTTTTTAATTTTTTTAAAGCAAAAGCAGTAAGTTTCAAGGGATCTTGGGAATTTATGGCTGTGAGTGTCCTTTGTGCCACTTTACTGAAGACTAGAGGATTGTTAATCAATACAGTGAGAATGCAATATTTATTCTGGATGATTTGGCGACATAATGTGAAATGTGGTACGGGCTGTCTTTTGGAAGAAGGAAGATGGTTGCTTAATCTTTTTAGAAGCTCCACTACTATGACTTAGTTGGAATGTAGTACGAGCTCTCTTTTGAAAAAAAGGAACATGGTTGCTTAAAACTTTTTAGGAGCTCAACTACTTTGTTGGAATGTTAGTGTGGAGTTCAGTAGCCGAATTTTAATCGGTGAGAAAACTGCCAGATGTGTGTCGTTGTTCAAGTCCAATCGTTAAAGTGATATTATTGTCACTGGTGAACTTACTGGCAAGATGGATAATAATGTGACTTGAGAGATTAATTACTTCTATCGGCATTATTGCTATCATGTTAAATTTGCTGATGCTGGTAAAGCTAATATGAGCAAATGCTTTGGATTGCCATAGAGTGCATGTAGAGATCAGCGAAACAGGAATATCTTTGTGCATGAGCAATAGTGAGAACGCGACCTCACTTTCCAGAGCAGATGTAGTTCATTTTGTTTGTGAGGGAGGAACAACACTCACATTTGGAGTTGGGGATGACAGAAGTCTATTTTGCTACTTGTGGAGATGTGTTTAGTGGAGTCTAATGCTCCTCAACAGAAGTTTTTATATTCAAAGCAACCAATTCTTTTCTTTTTCTATACATCTATATATTCATGTTCATATTCATATTTTGATACATTCTTCACTCAATCCTATGTCTTTAACATGCTAAAATATGAAGTTCTCCCTTATGTTTTCAAAATTTCTGTGGTTCTAAGCAAGCTATGAAATGGTGGTTGTATTTAATATAACAATAGGTTGCAGTAAGTCTATGTGAAATAAGATGTCTGAAGTCGAAAGGTATAGATGGTGAAGGTCCAAGACGTATTGCCAATATAGTTATTGAAACGTAGCGTATAAAATGTTAGTATTTTTCACATTTAACTATTTATTTTATTTACAGGCTAACAAAACAATCTTTTGTATATATGACAAGAATTATAAGATGACCTTTCGTCTGTGTGGTATGTCAATGCTTTTATGTGTATGCCTTTAGCTAGTTAGTTGTTTAGAGCGTTGCGTGCTGTGTATATATGTGTAATATTTATTTTGTGCTGTATCTGTATTTAAGGATTTTAGAGTGTGCCGTACCCAACTATATATGTTGTGCTGTATTTGTGTTCCTGCTGCATACAGGTGTGGAACACTGTCTGGAGATTTTTTTTCAAGCAAAGCTTTCCATTTCAGTAAAATGAAGACTGCTGCTTTTTTGCTTTCTCACTTCTGAGGAAGTGAACTCTTTGTTAACATCATTATGTTCTCCTGAATAGGTATAGTTTCCCTAGTCGTGCCGAATCAGCATGGTGATTAAGAGTCATTTTCATATGTTCAATTTTTTCTGGATAGTTTTTTCATGATGATGTGCTTATGGTGGCCAAGTGTCCCAATGTTTTATCGAATTTGTGCCCATTGATGCGAGGAAGTCAAGGCAGTGCTCTCAAAAAGCTGGTTGGGAAGTTGTTGCACATTGCACCACAACGAGTTAATATAATTCTAACTTGTTTGGCCACATTTATCAATAAATCTTTGAGATTTGCAAGGCCATGTCTAATTGCAAATTGTTTATTTCAATTATGTCTAATTGCAAATTGTTTATTTCAGTTTTTTGGTAGCTTTGGGGCTGGGGCTGGGGCCTGGGGTGGGAAAGACTGAGGGTGTAAGAAAATGTAAAATTTATGTTGTAGAAGTATAAAAGTGAAAATGAGAAGTAGAGACCTATTCTAGGAGGCGTGGACCAGCAGGTAAGGTTCTTCCAAGAAAATTTAAAGAAGTTTTGGATGCATTAAAGTATGAAATGCTCAAATGAAAAGTAGAGATCTGTTATAGGAGGCATGGACCAGCAAGTTTGGTTCTTCCAACTTTATGGGAAATCCTTCATATCTCACATATTGCTGTTGGAAGTTTATTTTGTTGGAGATTTTCTCAATTGTCCTTCCCTCCTGCCCCTTCTTCTCTCTTCCAGTTCCCCTTTGTTGTGAAATGACAATGAAGTGGCTGGGCCAACTTGGGCAATGAATAAAATAGCTTCAGTTGTCAGAACTATTTTTGGATTTCCTTTTTCCTTCCATTAGCAGTGGTCTGTTACTTCAATTAGAGTACAACAAAAACAATGAAGCCAAGGGCACAATTTTTTGGGGTTTTGATTATCGTATATTATTCTTTTTTTTTCTTCCTCTGTCTCCTTATTTATCTTTTTTTCTTCTTTCTCCTCCTGGATCTGAAGCTCGTGAAGGTTTTTCTAGTGATAGACTAGATTGGACGTTTGCAATGTTCTTCTCTATCACTGATTTTTATTTTTTTCTACTTCAAATTTCTGAAACCCACTCTTCCTTTTAATTCCAGATTTTTCTCTTATTGATTCCTGAATGTATTCCATTTTATGTTGGGATGATTGGGATCACATGACAAAAATAACGGGACTTTGCAAATCTGATGATTGTTCTTAAAGCTTAAGAAGGAATATGACACAACCTTGTAGTTTCAAACCTATACTTCACTGATGGCCATCTACATTTCTGAATTCATCCTCCTGCCACTATTGACCCAGGACCCTCTGAAAACCAGAGCTTGATTTTTATCCATGCTGTTTTTTTTTGAGTCTCTGTTTCACTAAGTGTTAATTTTATTTCATCTGTAACCACCAATTACATCATATTGATTCGCATGATATATTGGGAATGTGCTAGTTTGAAACTTTGTTATATTTGGAATGTGCTAAGCATGGAAATTAGGTCGTGTGTGTTTTGTCAGTATATATTATTGAGGTGCTCATTGACATCATTGGCTTTTTGGGAGCGCATATCAATACTCGCAGTTTCAGTTGTCTATATTTGCTCTAAGTTTAGGCATAGTCGCAACACGAGACTGACATGTAATGACATCTAAGAAGTTCCACAAAAAAAAAAAGATTGGAAAGCTATCATCCAAGTGCATGATAGAACTTCTCTCCTTGCTGGATGGGGATCTTGGTTTCCTGGCTTGAATTTGCACCTCTTCTAGAAGATCAACTGATCAGCTATGTGGAGAAGAAAGTTCCTCCTAACGCTGTGAAACTTGGATCGATTTATGCTGAGTTGTCCCCATCAAGTTAGGCATGAATGTTCCTTCTATGTCTCCCTTTAGATATCGTATGAAAGAACACCATATCACACTCAGTCTCCCTTACCAACCATTTAATCGTAGTTCTTTCTTTCCAGACTTCCATTTGGAAGAACACCTGCTTTAGCTCTTCTGTGAGGTGATTGCCCTGAAATTCATCCCATTCCAGTTCCTAAGTTGCTCTGCTAATTTGAGATCATAAAATCCTTCTTATATTTTCTCCTTTCCTCTTCATGATGCCAAACCAGTGCCGGGGTTACTCTTTAGGCCTTGTTTGGCAATAAGGAGTTAGCAAGAGCTAAGTTTGCTAACTCTTCAAAACACTTATTCGCATCAAGAGTTAAAGACTGTGATCATGTAAGAGTAAAATTGGGATTTTAAAAAAAAAATCAATTTGCCCCTTACATTTTTTTGGGGGTGGAGGGGGGGGGGGCAAGGGCTTAACTCCTACACCAATTTCAGGTGTAAGAGTAAATAACCCCTCCAACTCTTCCCAACTCTACCTCTAAAATCCATGACTCCACGCTCTCCAACTCCACTCAATCAAACAAGGGGATAGTCTCTTCTTTGAACTGTCCTGGATTTTTCAGTTGAAAGGTTGTGGCAATCCAAGCTATACTATTTATCCCATTCATCGTTTCACTTGCCTCATGTTATTGTCCTTGTAGCCATACCGGCTCCCTAAAATTGAAAATTTCCGTAACAATGAACTTAGAAAATAGAGAGGAACATGATCCAGCATGGTCTTTTCAAAGGTATCGCTAAGAACAATATGGGAATTTGGTTCTATCCTCTCGAACCATTTGTGTTTAGAGGTGGGTACAATGAGATGCTACTTGAGCAACTTATATATAACATGGTAACTTAATAGCAAAGTTTAAAGAAATGTTCATTGCCAGATACACAATGTAAAGGAAATGTAGAGTTGTGTGGTGGGGATTTTCCGTCACAGACAGTTGGAAGCTCCTGATTGATCTTGTCAAAATACAAAACACCTTTTAGGTTAAGAGCATTGGTGTGGTGCCGACTGAAGACCCTCAGGCGTGAGTAAGTATCATTTTTTGAAGAAAAGCGAAAAATATTGAATGAATGGGGCTCTTAGTAGTAATCAGAAGCTCTCCCTTCTCGTTGGAGAAGGATTTGTATAAATACTTGACTTAGTTGTTATTGTACGTCGGATATTTCGGATCTCAACCACTGTAAAATCGATACGTTATGATTTTCTTGTAACTGCTCAGATCACACTTGATTGTTAGGATTGCCATGCAAATATAATTGATGAATGGGTGTTGTAACGTTTTGAACGTGTGGACGATCTGACAGCACGACTGAATTCACGAATCGCGGGGGCGGGGATTGTGCCGTCCAGCTGTTGCCAGCGCAGGAGAGGCAGGCTTCAAAGACCTCGTGTCGGGGGCCGGAGTGATTTCAGAGTCGGTCCTTGCATTGATGACTGTGATCTCTAGAGAACTGCAGTGCTCCGGTTGAGTCAAGGTTTCAGATAAGTGGCGCCGAAGTGACTGGGCTCAGGCAAGACCCGAGGCTCTCTTTGGGCCCGTGCAGGCATGTTGGGCCCGCTGGCGGAATGATAGCTTGGCTTCTTGAGGGAGCTATTGGGCCGCAGGGCATATGAGGTGATCTCAACATGCATTGAAAATTGACCACTACAAATTGAAAGGTGGATGAAGGGAAATTATCTATTGTTTAAGAATATTTCTCTCTTTTTGATGTTGGAGTGGGAATAGGTTAGGAGGGATGGAGGGCGGGGGAGAGGATACTTTTATGTGTAATGTGTCACTGTGCACTTGAATGATAACCTGTTTCACTGTTACATGTGAACAGTATTCGATACTCATGTGAAAGTGACTATATGTGCTTTTCTTTTTAATTGCCTGCCTATATTGGATATTGGGTCTCCCTTTGGCGGATGTCCTATTTTGATTTACGTAAATTTGAGTCCTTAGCTAGCGGGTGTTTTATTCAATTTAGGATTCATTTAGTTATTTGTAATTTTAATTTCTGATGTGTATCATGGTATTCATGAAGTTCAGAATGATGATGGTATATCCGATTCGGCTATCATTTTATTGTAATTGAAGTGATCGATCTGATGATGCGGCCTTTTGTTTATTTGTTGGATATAGTTTGAATCTCAAGTCATGCTATTTTAACTCATTAAGGCTACGTCTCATTTTCCTTGAGTTATTTTCACTTTGATATACAATTTTGAATCACAATTACAAGTTATTTGGAAATCTGCAACTACAACATACCAACGAACTTTATTCTTCTCAAATCCTTAACTCTGGATTGACAATCCTTGACTGAAGATTGACAATCCTTGACTAAGAATTTTCAATTACACGTAATTAACAGAAATCCAGTGTCTTTCTTAGCGATTGGATTTTTATTCTACAGAGAATTTTGGTTTGAGGTTGTTTTTGGTAAGAAGTTGGGTTCTTGAGCAATAAGTGAGGTTTTGGAACCTCTATAGAAGGAAAGTTATTTGTACCTTGCTTCTTCTTTGCCTTTTCACCAATCTTTGACTAGTTTTCATCCCATTTCATAGCGTGGCAGCTGGCAGGTCACATCGATGCTCGCATATGCATACATATAGAGTAGTCACAGACACACATCCTGTCTTTCAAATATAAACTCTTCTTTATTAAGTTTTGATCTAGCTTTGCTTCATCAGTTCCGCAGCGTGGCAGGGACTGATTAAATTTGTACTCGAATTATATTAGCAAGTCGGGGTTGGACTACATTTCACACAATCCAAAACTTTAGAGGGTTCTGCAAGTTTCTCGGTGGGATCAGATTTTACTGGGAGTTTAGATTTAGTGTTTAGCTTGACCAGATTATATTTAGATCTGGATTTGACAATGTTGTTGGGTTTTGGATGCATTTGTATGAGTGGAATATTTTGGGTTGGCTTGCGAAGTTGAGGCCAAAAAGCTTGTCATCCGATATATAGATTGGAGAAAAGGTGGACTTGGGAAGTCTTAAGGAAGGGTAATTTTCTATTGTCTTCTTTGTGGTGGGTCTGTTCAGATACATAAAAATGGTACCACTGGATATGAGGTTTTGGGCGGGTTCACATTTTTATGATCCACAGCCTTGTTCAACTTCTCCTGCCCAAAGGGAGCCATGCTGTGCAATTAAGCGAGCTGACTAGACTCGCCCACCCTTTTCTAAACAATACTATCTGAGTTTTATATTTTGTTCAAGGGGCAACCTCTTTGCCTTCTGTCACGCGAAATTCGTCTTCGCGAGTGCCGGGATCCAGCGCCAGGGGTGCAACTTATTGTCCAATCCTTCGGTTTCTGGTCTTTCTGTCCATCCGAGTTTTTTTAACCGTGCCTTGTGGAGGGATGCCTATACTGCTTTGGTAAAATAGAGGAATCTATGTACCTCTATTCCTATACAATGTTTGGAGTTAGTATGACCCATGGTACACAGTTGCGGTCTCAGCCGCCACTCGACGGGCACTGAGATGGATCGTTCTCGGCGACTCGGATTTGTCTCAGGCGATACACACAAAACGCTACATAGAAAGCTCACGAAAAATCTTAAAAAAATGTGGACATCCACATTCATGTATCACATGTCTAAAAATATCACTTAGTACACTAAACATAAAGCGAAAGCATAAATACACACGTCGTTGGTAGAAACATATCAAAATACATGCACAATATAGTAAATTACACAAACTACATTCATAAATACATGCTCTTGTGGTTATTTCCACATTGAATTGCGACGATCGGGCAGTGGCGGCGATCTCCAGATCTGAGCGAAAGAGAGGTAAGTTTTTTTCTTTTCTTTTTTTCTTTATACCTGTTCGTCACGGGTGAATATACATTTCGAGCCGACTCGGTCGAGAATCAGAGTCGACTCGGCCGAGTCACAACTGATTCGGCCGTGAATCGCCGAGTCGACTCCGATTCTCGGCCGAGTCAGTTCTCGGCCGAGTTAGTCTCTTCTGAGTTCAGTCGACCGACTCGTGACTCGGACTCGTCTCGGAGCGGGCCGAGACGGGTACGACTCGGCTGATTCGTCTTCGACTCGGCCGAGTCTTTGAACCATGGTATGACCTGATTGTCGGATTTCTTTCAATTTGGTGGTATTGTCTTGGAAGTAAATCCGAACCCGTCGCTGTAGTAGATATTGGAGGCTTAGCTCTGTAAGGGTGAATACATGTATCATTGTTCTGTGTCACTCTGGGTATCTGAGTATGGTTATTGTTTGAGTACCAATGTTGATATCCATATTTTGTGAAAAACTACTGCCTAGTTTCTTGAATTGAATGTTATAAGAAGAAATATTGGAGTGGAAGATAGATTCAACCTTTGTTTTACTTCTTTTTTTCTTTTCTTTTTTTTTGGGGGGGGGGGGGGGGGGGCGCTTTTTTTTTTTTTTTTGGTTTTGGGGGGGGGGGGGGGTTTGAGGAGATAGAAAAGCCAGTGTTCGGGGCTTTTAGGCTAGGTGTAAAAGGTTGTAAATCCAGATAGACTGCCAATGGCGCTATGTCAAAAATTTTTGGGGTACATAAAGGATGACTGTAACATGTTAAAAGACTTTCATAGCTAGGAATTGCAAGAATGAAGTTTGCATAATTTTGCTAATTTATTCTTCTAGGAAATTTTATCAGGGATTACTACTTCGACTGGTTTGATGACGTGTCAACAATCCCAAGTTTTCTGCTGTTTTTTATGGGTTTTACTTCTTTTGTTTTGATTAGCTCTGATGTTTATATTGGGTGAAGCTTTCATCCCATCCTATCTATCTCAATCACAGATAATTACATATAACATAAAATCTTGTGGCTTGCACATTCCCTTGTTCCTTGTTATTTGAGTTAATCTCTGTCCGGCCTAAGGAACTCTGCACCCTCTGTTACATTTGTGAGGCCTACATCTTGTTGGAACTGTCCCAGGTTGTCCCTTTGGTTCTTGATCAAAGGTTAAGAATATATATTAGAAAAATTTGAATAAATGTTAAGACCATCTAGATCTGTAACATGAACAGTTTGATCATTTTGTAGACTCATAGACTGTAGTATCTCAAGCCAGCAGAATGGGATGGTCTTTTCCAAATGGTCTAGTTACTAATACATCTCCATGGACTTGTTACCGTAGGATTAAAAAAAAATGATTTACTTGAGGTCCAAAAGTGAAAACTTTCACATGTTTCCTTTTATTTTAGGCCTACATAGGTGGACACCAAAAATGAAAAAAATCTGCTTGAGGTCCAAAAATCTACTTGACGTCCAAAAGTTAAAAAAAACAGAAAGGACAGAGTGTAAAATTCACTTTTATTTTATGCTGGCGAAATTGCAACTTTGGTCAAAATTGTTGCCCTCATCCTTGGAAGAGAACTATTGTAGTTGGAGGAACACAAGGGCAAGTCCTATTTAGACAAGAAATACCTGTGAAAGAGCTAAGGTGTTCAGTTGAGATATTGTTCTATTAACCTTCTTGTATAACAGAATTGTTGAGGGAAGCATCACAGAAAGATGCATTCATAATCTTGGTTTTGAAAGAGAGGGAACATGTGATGTTATTGAGGGAAGAGAACATGTAATAAGGAGAAAATGAACGATTATGGATGCAATAACTGCACCGAATCGCTGATCATTAAAAACTTATCAATCCCATATTTGACTTTGTAATATTCTGCTATTCTTACTTGGCTTGGTCAGTTGCCACATGTGGACCTACTCGTTTTAATTTATATAAATAAATTCAATCTGGCTTAGATCAATCAATTGTGGGTGAAAAAGAGCATATTTTCATTTTCTTTTCATTTCTTTTTGATTGGTGTCTAAATATGGTGTCTATGAGCAGATTCTTATGATATTTTCTTTTTATTTTAGGTTCAGCTTGCTCGCTGTCTTCCCAGACGCAAGTTTTTCTGGCTTTACCATTATGTGTAGTGATAGTTTTTTACTGTAAGTAGGCTTCGTGGAGACAAGCTTATTAAAAAGAATTAGTTACTGGTCAGTGTTTACTTTTACTTTTGTGCATAAAAATGGACGCGATGAACGGAAAGGCGTTGGTTAATGGCGGGAGAATTGTTGGCGAACTGAAGAGGAAACGAGGAGTTCAGCCTGCTGTATATGCCAGCCATGCCATGGTCTCACAACAGGGCAACACCGACCTAGCCTCTTCCAGGTGTTGCCGTATGAGGAGATCTGGTGACTGTAAATTAAGATCCAACTCTTCTTTGGAGAAGCATATTCTGAGAAACTATCGGAATTTCATGCAAAGTGGGTTGCCTCAGCGAGTGCTGTTTTACCAAGGTGGTGAATGGAAAGATTTCCCTGGGAATATCACAAGTTTGGTCCAGGGAGATTTCCAGATGAAGAAGGCAATTTCTGAAGTGACATATCAGAATCAGCAATTACTGTTGGACTTCGTGCACATGGTATATATAAATACCGGAACAGGGTTACACAAGCCAATTGCTTGGATTGACATTCATGGTTCATGCTTCTTCCCAGAATTCAGTGCTTCAGATGATGAATCTGATGAAGGGAAATATGTTCACATCCCTTGTGAGCCAAATGGAACCCGAGAAAGTAATGCTCACTTAGATATTTCTGTCAGTGCTGCTGAAAGCTCAAGTTCAGAAGCGCCTAATGAGGAAGTTCTTTCAAACGTTAAGAGGATTAAAAGTGTTTCCAGTGCCAGGAGTAGCAGCAAAAACATCATGGCTGTGTTTGATAACAAGAATGGAAGTGCCGAATTTGAAGTTGTTGCTGCTGGAAATGAGAGGAGCAAGAGTCTTTCTAGCTATAGGAGTAACAATAAGAGAGTTAAGTTTCTGTCAGATAACAAGAGTTTAAATGTTGAACTGGAAGAAGCCGTCGGTGAAAATGAACCGTGTACTGTGTTCCTTCCGAAGGTTTCTAGTTTGCAGGAAAAAGTTGTCAGGCCTGCCAGCGGACCCAATGTTCTTGGTACTGTGCAAAATATGTTACTCCATGGCTTGAGCTCTGTTATTGATGCAAAGGACATCGTCAGAATCTCTAAAACACCTTTGCTTAATAACATCAGGCAAGTTCGTTTTGAGCTTTTCAGAAAGCAAGTTGAGGTCACTAAGAATCTTCGGGGCAATGCAAATGTCCGTTATGCATGGTTAGCTTCTTCCAAGGATGCTGTAGAAGACATAATGCTTCGAGGAGTCATGAAGATTAACAAGCCTATGCAAGTGCCTACATATGGGGAAGGCGTTCATCTTGCTCCTGCAAATTGCTCCAATATCTGGTGAGGTTTTCTTTCCTTTGTCCCCTGTAGAAACTGTCTAACTGTGCACCTCATTATTGGCTGATGCTGTCAACACACTGGATATAACTATCATAATAATATTATTGCGTTGTCTTGGTTTAAAGTAATATGTAGATGCTGTCAACATGCATAACTGTTGATGTTACTGTTGATTGTTGTTTTTGCTAATAATTTGGTTTCGAGAAATATTGTACTTACTAATCACTATCTTCAGTGCTAGTTATTCTGATGTCGACGAAAATGGCATGATTCATATGATGTTATGCCGCGTTATAATGGGAAATGTGGAACTGGTTCAGAATGGATCTGATCAGTTTCAGCCCAGTAATGAGAATTTTGATAGTGGTGTTGATGATCTTCAATCACCAAAACACTATGTTATATGGAATATGCATATGGATACTCGCATCTACCCTGAATTTGTTGTGGCTATTAAAGCCCCTTCCAAGGCAAAAGGTGACTGCTATGGCCTAGACTTTTCTAATTGTTTCTATGCTTAATAAGTTCTTCAGAATCATAGTTTTAGATATGCAATGCTGTTTTCTTTTTGATATGTCTGCAGAAGATTTGGTTGGAAAAGAAAGCATGTCTAATGCCTCTGAGGTTACAAACTCTGGTTCATCACATAGCCTATTGCAGGTATGCTCTCTGTTCCACTAAATTTTTTGAGCATTTTGTTGTTTTAGACGGTGCATTGATATGACAGGGAAGTGCGGCAAGGTAATCCTGATGGGGACCATCTATCTTTAAGCATGTTTCAACCTAGCAGAGGGGATCTTGTGTATGAATTTGATTAAATGCTACTAACCTCAAATTAAAATAATTTGATTTCTTCTTTGAAGATAACTTGCATCCATAATTTATTCTAGTCTATGTCAGAAAGCCTGAACTCAAAGATGTAGAATTCAGGTTGTAACAAGAAGCATATCCTATGGCTTTGCCACGTGCTTTGATCAGATTGGAGCATGACCTGTAAAGTAAAACCATGTTGCTTGTTAGTACTCAACTACTTTAATGTTGATGTTCAATTTTACCATGTCAGGAGGACAACCCCTCTCAAGCCCTGGCCAATCAAGCTCAAGAAAATGCTCCAATGTTCGGTAGAGCTCCGGAAACTCCCTCATCACCTTGGATGCCCTTCTCTATGTTGTTTGCTGCAATTTCGACTAAAGTGTCTGCCCAAGATATGGATTCAGTTAATGTACATTATGAAGAATTCAAGGTATTTATTTTCCCCCACCTATTTTTTTTTGAGAGTTTGATATCCTATTTGATTAGTTTTATATCCTATTTTACAACTGTTACCTTTCTTTTGCAGAGGAGAAAGATTAACCGGATTGACCTAGTTAAAAAGTTGAGGCAAATAATCGGGGACAAACTGTTGATATCTACAATAATGAGACTTCAGCACAAGGTGATTTTCTGAACTTTATTTATAAGCTCTCATAACTGATTCTAATCTTTAGGGATAGTCATCTATATTGATTGATGGTCTTGCTCGGAGGGTTTAAACTTCCATATGTCTCTTTTAAATTGCTTTTCCTAGTTACTATGAGTTTTCCTAGTTACTGTGAGTGTAAACTGACTTTTTGGCAGCCATTTTATCGTTGCCGGTTTATTCTGGCCACCCTAAACTCCTTAGGTAGACCCAAGTCATCAGTGTACTGGCCTATTTCTTATGGTTCATATTCTTAAGCAAAGTCCAGTTTTTGGCAATAGATTTTTCAAATTTATGCAATTTAAATTATGTTCAATAAAAAATCTTTGAGTGTCGGATGTGCTTTCTGGAAGAACAAATGATCTATATAGGTTCTTTGATATATATGTTCACTTTGGCTTTGTGAAACCTTCATTAGGTATATGATATTTCATTTTAGTTTGTTCTATTGACCCATTTGGCATAATATTATTTATTGCTCTGCATTTCTTGTGTAATTCAGTATACTGATTGTCATCAAGGGAATCATGCTGGTTGTAGCATCTTGTATATAATGAACCATACTGTCAAATTAAGTCTATCGATCTGTCGCTGTGTCCATTTTATTACTGGAATACGTAAAGTATATGATTTTTTAAGTTTCACGCGATCTATTCTATTGTTGCATTGGATGTATTTATTTCCCTTCATTTGTTTGTTGTGAAATTTGTAGTTAGTTATTGATCGTCATCAATGAAAAGCATGCGTTGCAGTTGAATTTCTAGCACTGCATCTGGTATAGGGGGAACCATACTTGGCAAATTAACTCATAGTCTGTTGTTTTGTTCAGTTTACTACTGAAATTTCATAAAGAAGCTGTTGGTGGGTGACATGAGATCATTTCAGCATGAAGTTAAATTGTGATTGGTAGGATAACAATAATTACAAGGCCAACCTTCGCCATTAGCATCCAAAAAGAGGTGCTGCATAAGAGATGATAGCCCTTTCAGTTTGATTTTTGCATCTGGCTGGTAACCTCTGTGTATGAAAGCTAACCAGTTCTTTTTCAAGTTAGGGCATGTTTGGTTGCAAGAAAGTGGGTGGAAGTAAGGAAATAAGGAAGTATAATTGCTCACTTCCCTATCTATCCAAACATTGAAAAAGGAAAATAGGAAAATCCCTTTTCCTTTTCTCTTTTCTCTTTTACATATCCATTTTCTCACTTCCAGAGTGCTATAGTTAATTTTGTGGTCATGTAAATAGTTAATTTTTTGATCATGTAAATCTCACTTGCATTCTAATACAGTCCATTTTTTATTTTTCTTAATTAATTTTTATTTTAATATTATTTTGCGATCAACTTTGTGGTCAACTTTTTCACTTCCACTTTCACATTACCATCCAAATACCGGAAAAGACATAACAGTTTTCAAACCACACTTCCCAAAAACATCCAAACACCGGAAAACTTAATAACCAATTCCCAAGGTCCAAAGAGAACTAGTACCAATTCCTCACTTCCTCACTTCCACCCTTAACCAAACAGGCCCTTAGTCGTCTCCAGAGTTTGGTACAATATCATGGATTTATACTTTATAGTTAGAGCTCTGGGGTGCACTACTCAGATTGATTGAACATTTCCTTTTATACCGTCGTGGATATCTTTGCATATACTCAATACATATGGAACAAAATTAACTTGTATAACCAGAAGAATGGATATGTATAATTTTAATTTTACGGGGAAATATATTCAAAAGGGAAAAATGCAATGCAACTTAGTTTTATATTTAGAACTTGCAAAAAGAAGTTGAAATCAAAACTAAAACTCACAACAGAACTGTCAAAAGCATCCGAAACCGACCAATATTGAACTTTGTCATAACTTGTAAGGATTGAAACTGAAACCCAATTTCAAGCCTTGCTATGAATGTGGCAGAATGCAATGAGGGAAAGGGAGAAGTTTGTTTGTGTGTGTGTGTGTGTGTGAGTTTTTTTTTTTTTTGAGTTGGGGGGGGGTGTGGGTTTTTTTTTTTCAGGGGGTGGGGTGGGTGGGGGTGGGGTTCTATTTGGTCTTTTTAGTAGTGTTAGTGATCAAACTTTCATGACTACTGGGTTGCCAAAGCACGTATTTAGCTGTTTTGTGAGTACGTGTGTCACGTTTGCATGAAGATCTAGGTGAACATTGTGATGGTGGATACGCACTGATGTTCAACATGTAGGTGGAGTTGTAACTTGTTTATATCTGGAATAACAAATCCTTAATCCTTCTCATCGTTGTTTGGCATCTCCTTATGTGCATTGGGAAGTTATGTATTGGAATTAATTGAAAATAAAGGGGGTCTATTTGGTCTTTTTTGTAGTGCGTAGTGATCAAACTTTCATGATTATTGGGTTGCCAAAGCACATATTTAGCTGTTTTCTGTGAGTACGCGTGTCACGTGTGCGTGAAGATCTAGGTGAACATTGTGGTTGTGGATACCCAGTGGGTGTTCAACTTGCAGGTGGAGTCATAACTAGTTTATATCCGGAATAACAAATTCTTCTAATAGTTGTTTGGCATCTCCTTGTGTGCATTAGGAAGGTATGTATTGGAATTAATTGAAAATAAATTAGGACTAAAACAAGTTTAATGCAATTTTTATTGTAAGTGGAAATAGTCCCAATCGAAATTAATACACAATTGCATTTTATTAGCTTGGACACGTTTTAAAAAACAAAGAGAGGATGAGGCATATATCTATATTTGGATGAAAGGTGGTGACGGGAAGCTCTGTGGTGTATGTTGATTACGCATGTGTGTCTGACATAAGGATCTGTAGAAATGGTGACAATTTCTGCTTTGCTGTAATGTTTGGATGTTTGTTCATTCAGGGACCAAGCGAAGACTTGAATCACTAGAGCAAGACAATCCATTGTTTGCCATTATATCAGACTGTATTAAGGCGATGAATCAGCATATTATATGTGCAGGAGCTAAGGGCGGGCAAGGTGATTAAAGATGAGGTGTTACATGCAAACAAAACAGAGGTGGAGAGATCTTGATATAAGAGCTGCTCGATTTGATTTATATTGACTGAGTTCGAGGCAAGGGGCGGGTTGAAGATGGTTTGGAAGAAGTTGAAAAAACTTGTCAGTGATACTGCTAAGTTGGAGTTATTGGAAATGTTTCTGAAAAAACTTGCAGTGATACTGCTAAGTTGGAGTTATTGGAAAGGTTTCTGAAAGTTGTGACCCATATAAGTTGCAGCAAGGGTTTCTGTGATTGTAGTTTTGATAGTCTCAGACTCCAGGGGATTTATGATATTTGATGGGGATGGACGAGTTTTTTCTGAAGCAAAACACAAATGGAAGTTGTAACATTACCTTGGCAAGCGTGCATGTGCCTATAAATATCTTACTGTTGCGATATAATTAGGTCAAAGTTATGGCTCAGTTTACGTTCATATCCACCTGAACTGTTGCCTGTTTGTTACTCCACAACCTTTGCCAACTAACAATTACTTGAGGATTGATAATCTTTGCTGTTTATTATTGATTCATTGTATTCAGTGTTAGGGCAAGATTTAATATGGAATTATTGATTCAATGCACGTTCAGAAGACTTATATTATAATATTTTTGGGCTGTTGTTGGAATAAGCAATGTGGAGTTGAATGGCTTCTCTACTCCTGTATAATTTGTAGTGACCATCTCAATTTGTAGTATCCAGTGTACCACTTTGGAGCATCAAAATCTGTGCATATGGTGGTTCTGATTCTGCAAGGGACAAAGTTTCTACTGCTATGTTTCTGCTGCTAAATGATTAATTTTTCATGAATTTGATATTTTCTAGTGTCGTGAAGGTGAAAAGATTCTGTCCACTCATTTGGAGCTTGAATAAAGTGCTGAATGCCTCTTAGTCTGCAGGGACTCAGAAAAATATCAGTGGGATCTTGGAACCTTCATGTTACTTCAGTATTTTAAAAAATGTCATGCCTGTTGGCAGACTGAACTGCCTAGATTTCTACCTAACTGGACCATCCTCTGCCACACTGCCTAGACGCACCCCCTACCCACTTTTTAGGATGCTATTTATCGAGTTTTTGATCATTTCTAGACCATTAGTGAGCCTTCATGAAATATTGTCGTAAAAAGTACTGAAAGATTGTTGCAGGGTGAATTTATGTTCTAGCGGTTTCAAACCAGCCCCCCAACACACACACGCAATTGCTCAAGAGTAGTTCGGCTACATACCTTCAAAACAGATTACCACAAAGGAATGATTTTAAATGCTTCTTGTGACCGACAAAAGTAGCAGCTGGATTTTTGGCTCAAGTGGAGGTAAGCTTATGGGTTTTGTACCTCAAGTAATTAGTTACAGATTTTTCTAGTGGTTATTATATTAGGGTTCATCAAAGTATGGGAGGCATTTTTAATGGCTCGAATAAATGTTTTCTCGTCGGTTGGGTTTGGCACATTTATGACCTTTTACATCCGAACTTGAATTTTCAAGTACGGTTAAAGAGAGATTTGAGACCTACCCAAAGAGTGGTGCAACCCAACCAATACGAGATAGGGTTGTTAAAACTTAAACGAGCCAGATGATAAAAGCTTTAGGTTGTATGTGTTTGTTCATTTATTTAAACAAGCTTAAATTTTTTGTTCAGGCTCTATCAATTAAGTTGATAAACAAGTTCATTTTTAGCAAGTTCAAGCTGAGCCAAGCTTTAAGCTTCTGCATCTCATTTACAATTGAGACTCTGAAGATTAAAGGATCAGGGTGTGAAGGGTAAATGATCCTTTCAGCAGTCAAGAATTCTGTTATTTCTCATATATTTAAGAAAGTTTTTTTTTCTCTCCTTAAAACTGATGTGGAGAATGCACAAGGGCTATATGTTTAATTTAAATCAAATCACCAAGATGATATAGTTTTAAAGGAAAAAAATATTAAAGAGGAACATTTGAGATGGTAAAGAAGCTTGCAATCTTATAAGTTTAGATATGTTTAATTTACTTATAACTATTAATTAATAGTTATAAGTCATTTACAGCATTAAGCAACTGAGTCTGGCTATGCCTGAACACGAGATTGAATTGAGCCTCCTAGTTAAAATGATGTGGGATGAGGGTGTTACAGAGTTTGTAGGGGATTTTAGTGGAATTGGAGAAAAACAGTGGAATTAGGGATTGGATGTGATCACGGATCGCAACCCGGATCTTGGCTTCACTGTCTGGTTCAATCAGTTCATGAGATTAAATCAAACTACAAAGTTTTCACAAGGGAACCAAATTTTAAATCAATTCATCATCCTCCTTTTGAAATCCAATACATGGCTATATATAGCCTACATTACGTGCACTATACGTGCAATTATTGATAAACTTAAATCTACCCAAATCAAATTTAAATAACTCTTAGATCTCAACAAAATCTATCTAAATCTAATTTAAGTTTAATCTCAAATCTACTAAATCTTAACTGTGATTCCTCAATCATTCTCCCTGGTTGGAAAACATTCATCCCCGATGAATGTAATGGTAGGTTCAAGGTAAGCATAACTGGGTCGAGCCATATCACACATACTCAATCAGGCCAAGGTGGTGGTCGGGGAATGAGCATTTTGATGTATCACGACTTAATCAAGTAGTGAAGGTGAAACTAGCTTTTGTGAAGTTGACGGTAGCTCGAACTAGATACGTGCAACATAACAATGCAATTTAGTTACACTGAAAACTAACCTGGTGTATCAATCTCCTGCGAAACTCTCATGTGAAAAGATTTGCAATAGGTCATACACAACATGCGATTTCAAGGATATAGTTAATCAAAGATGACACTAGCTCCATGATAGGCTCTACTACAAGATCTACAAGAGTCTCAATAAGAGGCTCTTCCACTTTTGGCTTTAGTTCCGTCTCATCATCAACTTCTGAATCTGGCTCATCAGCAATGTCGCTCGACGAGGACTTGAGGCTCTGGATCTTGCTCATCAATAGCTTCTAGTTTTGGCTTATCAACTTCTGGCTCAACAACAGCTTCTGACTCTTTGTAAACTGCCTCAGATGAAATAAATGTGTTGAGCATATAAAGTACGAAGGTCTTTTAAGACAAACCAACATTAGTAATCGATCTGGCTGCCTTTCCCCCAACAATTAGCTTTTCCAACCAGCTTCATTTGGGCATAGTAGCACTTCTGTTTAGAAGTTAGAACAAAATAATTGAAGAAAACTTCATGATTGCTTTCCCACTTCTCATACCATAATGATCATCAGTACTCTGAAAACATGGGAGGGTCGCATACATATCCCGTTTAATTTTCTTTTCATCACCATCAGTATGTATATATTTACCACAAAAGTAAAACCCTATGAATAAAATTCAGCGCAGGATCACAGGTTACTCAATAATCTCAACGACTCGAACTGGACTCAAATAAGGCTGAAAACGTGGTCTGAAATTTGATCTTCTGCTGTAAGGACAATACCGGCACCAAACAGAGACTTGTAGAAGTCAGATATGCTATTCAATTGCTGTGAACTTTTCCAGAATCTCTGGGACTCGGTCACGCATCCAACGCTTCGAACGGAACGCGAATTGGACTTCAAACGGGTGAGAAATGACCTCTGTACTGCTGTGTGCTGCTGCTGGACAGAGTTGGTTCTATCGAATTTTTCAGCTTATAATGAATAATGTCGCATGAACAGTAAAGGTTACTGTTCACTTAACAATAAAGTTTTTTTTTTTTTTGGGGGGGGGGGGGGGGTGAAGGTGGGAAAGGTGAACAATGACCAGCAGGTTACTGTTCACATAACAGTAAATTTTTTTTCATTCTTTTTTTTTTTTTGAGGAAATTCGGCTCGATACTAAATTGATGTGGGACAGAGGGGGTTTTAGGGTTTGTGGGAGATTTTGGTGGAATTGGAGAAGTACAGTGGAATTAGGGATTGGATATGATGACGGATCACAACCTGAATTTTGGCTTCACCGCCTGGTTCGATCAATTCATGAGATTAAATCAAACAACAAAAGTTTCCACAAGGGAACCAAAATTTAAATCAATTCATCTTTTAGAAATTCAATACATGGTTATATATAGCATACATTACGTGCGCTATACGTTCAATTATTGATAAACTCAAATTTACCCAAATCAAATTTAAATAACTCCTTAATCTCAACAAAATTTGCTAAAATCTAATTTAAATATAATCTCAAATCTACTAAATTTAAACCGTTTGATTCCCTTATCACAAAACCCCTAAATGAGATTTGTCTAAGAGTTCAAACGCAAGCAAGATTGAACCCGTCATGTGAATGTTTTTCCTTTTATTTTAATAAACATGGATTTTTGTAAACGAGTTTTTGCCAAGCATAGCCCTCCCCTGTTTTGAGTTTTTTGAGTTTCTTACGACCCTAGCGTGAGGCATGTTCGGGTATTGATCGGGTTACTTTCGATATTTTGGGCTTGGGTTTTGGATTATCGGTTTAAACTGTTTCCTGATGAAAATTTCATTTCATGCAGCAAAGGATAAAGAAGATTATATATATATATATATATATATATATATATATATATATATATAGAGAGAGAGAGAGAGAGAGAGAGAGAGAGAGAGAGAGAGACTTGTGTAGTTCCGGAAGAAATTGAGCCTGAATCCTTTCCGCTCAAATACCAACATCCAACATTTAAACAGAAGATCCACTCCGTTGAAGTTAATTCATATTATTTAAAGTAACTAAAAATAAAAAAAATTAAGTGTTTTGAAAACTTTTTGTGCCTCCATCAAGCGGCACAAAATGGACGGACAAAAGTAGTGAGTTGGTTAAATCTATGTCTTTAGTCATACAAATTCTCGATCTGGCCATTTGATCATGATCTAAACATTTAAAATCCTCTACAAACCAATTTTTGTTAGGTTTCAAATGTTTTACACTATTAAACTAACCAACTCACTATTTAGGCCGTTTGTTTTTTCCCTACTTGATGCATAGGCAAAAAGTATTTAAAATACTTGATTTTTGGTTTATAGATACTTGAAAAAATATATATCAACTTCAACGGAATGAATCTTGTATTTGAATATCTGATCTTGGTATTTGAGTGGGAAGGATGCGAGCTCGAATCCTTCCGGAACTACACAAGTCTATACACACACACATAGAAGAGAAAGAACTATTGACTTGCCTCTACACGATATTTTGGTTTCAATTACATAAAGTCCTTACTTGTTAACACTATCACTAATAGCAAGACAGTGCAAACTCAAAAACACGTTTAAACCATGATCATGATCACAAGATTAGAATATACAAACAAGTATCTACACAATCATTGCAATTTGTTGATTTTGATTAAAGGCTTACACACACACCCACACTCTCTCTCTCTCTCTCTCTGTGTGTGTGTGTGTGTGTGTGTGTGTGGTCTCTCTCTCTCTCTCTCTCTCATGGTCCCTTTGTGAGGGTAAGAAATCATCTCCTGCACTCCAGCTTCATTCTCCAAGACTCCAAAGTCAACAAAAAATCAATTCTAGAAAGTAGTAAACATCCTACAATGTAACTACGGGTGGCAAGAGGTAGGGTATAAAGGTCTTATGCTCATCCTTACCATTAGCACCCGACCTTTTACCCTTACGTTACAAATTATATCTACCCTACTCTATTGGATAACAAGTAAAATTTTCTGTTGGGTAAACACTTTAAAAATCACTAAAGAAAAAGACAAGCAAATAAATGTATTTCAAGTGCTAATTAGTGGTTTAACAATTATAAGCAAAATAAAAATTAGGCACTAATTAACTATACTTTATCAAAAAGGCATAAATATAAACTAATTAGGTAATCATCCACTCAAACTCAACAAAATACTAAAATCGGTCAAAAAAGCACCAGTCTGTTGAAACTGCCTTGCTCTTTTCTTGTTTCCTAAAGAAACTGGGGAAAGATTGGAAAGTGACTAGAGATTGAAGACTAGAGATAAAATAAAAAATCTAATCATAAAATCTTAACGAACAACCTAAGCATTATGTTCAATCAAATTAGTTTGGGTTTTTACTATAAGGGTCGAAAACTCTATTAGAAGAAACTAGAGAAGGACATAACTGATTTGAATGAGTGATTTGAACGAGTCCAACCTTAAAATTTTCTCCCGTAAAACGTATAAATTTATAGATATAGTATGGTTTCAAACAAAAGAGGTCAAAGAGAACCACGATGAGTCGCGTGAGAGAGAGAGAGAGAGAGAGAGAGAGAGAGAGAGAGGACTTTTGTTGTCACCACCTCTGATGGTTTTTTTCCCTCAAAAATGATTCATTATTTATTTATTTACAAAATTTTTCTTGGTTTTTGACTTAACATTGGTTATAGGTTGTTTCCAAGAGTTTTTGCAATCTGAAATAGTTTTCTTGTTTAAGCCTCAACTTAGTTGGGGATGGTTGTGTTTGGTCGTTTTACGAGATCTGTTGTGCATTGGATAAGGTTCAGTTGAAATTTAGCTGAGTATCTATGCAGTCATTATGCAGTCATATTGGTATTTGTTAATTTTGGTTTCGGAGTATTTTTTCTCTTTCCTTATCATCCTATGTCTTTAGTTGGTTACACATAAATCTTGGCATAGAAAAAGTTATGTTTATGAGTCCTAGGTAAAGGTTACTTCTTCTGTTGGTGCTTCCATTTAAGGATGCTAAACATGTAATATGGCTTTTTTGTGGATATCATTATACTTGTGAAGGAGTTCTCTTGATTTTCTTTCCTTTCTTTTTTTTTTTTTAAATTTTTAAATTTTTGTTGTTGCTTTTGCTGTTGTTCAAGTTATGACATCTGTATTTCATGAACTTGCAAGAGGAACATACGCGTCAGTGCAAGGTTTGGGCTTGACCTTTCATTAGTAAGAAAAGTTCAATTGGCTGTTATCACTTTAAGCAGTTGAAGTTTTGACTTTGTCTTTCACTACCACTGTTTTTAAAATTATTTTATTTACATACTGGCCTATAGTTTCTGTTTGCTTGTTGGTGGTTGTTAGCTTTCCTAGTTCAATTCACAAGATCTTCGAGTCTAGCCTTTGTTGTTTTATAGACTGAAGAACGGGACTGTGCAGTGAATTCTCCACAATTTCTCTGATTCTACTGAGATCAGTGGATGTTACTTGTGCTTGTATTGAGTGATGGATGGGATTATGAAAAGAGCCCTCTACCATTTTGCTGGTTTCACTGAACCAATGTGTTTTACTGGTCCCTCCATTTTATGACTTGATGCCATACAGATTATAATTACTTTTCATGTCTTTCTTCCCACAAGCACAGTATTGGCTAGGATGGAAGAGGTTAAGAAAGCCTTTCCGTTGCCTAATCAACAACAACTTCTG